>CACRXK020001704.1:0-50852 GCA_902702795.2 Paramuricea clavata
CCCACCAAGCTCCGCACGTTTCCCTCGACCCCGCTCATTTCTCCTCCTGGAACAAGCTGATACGTACCACAGGCTGGATCCTCCGATTTATCACGAACTGTCAAAAACCACAGCAAGAGCGGCAGTTAGGATTGATCACCGTCGCAGAACACAACAAAGCCAGAGATATGTGGATAAAGAGAGCCCAAATCGAAC
The DNA here is from genome assembly GCA_902702795.2 of Paramuricea clavata. NCBI lineage: Eukaryota > Metazoa > Cnidaria > Anthozoa > Malacalcyonacea > Plexauridae > Paramuricea > Paramuricea clavata. Next base: position 196 of record CACRXK020001704.1, read on the forward strand.
AATTTTCTCTCGAACTTCGTGGGCTACAGACCAAAACACCTATCTCTCGACAAAGTCGAATCTTGACCTTGACGCCGTTCCTCGATGAGAATGGCTTACTCCGGGCTGGTGGCCGGCTGTCCAAAGCTCCAGTTCCATACTCTACGCGACATCCAATTATCCTCCCGCCGAAGCATGATGTCACAAGGCTTATCATAACCCACTTCCACGAAAGTCTTTACCACGAAGGTAATGAGCATGTCCGTAACGCCATTCGTCAGGAGTTTTGGATCTTGAATTGTCGCGCCGAAATACGAAAGATCGCCCACCACTGTCCTTACTGTCGTAGACAACGAGCCCGACCACATGCTCCGAAGATGGCCGACCTTCCAAGCGTCAGATTGAAGGCACATCTACCACCGTTTTCTCACGTCGGAGTGGACTACTTCGGGCCATTAACCGTTAAACGTCTTCGCAAGACTGAGAAACGATATGGATGTCTGTTCACCTGTTTGGTCACTCGAGCCGTCCATATCGAGATCGCTTACACGCTCGACACTGATTCCTACATTATGGCGCTTCGCAGGATGATCTCAAGAAGAGGAAAGCCTCAACGAATCCTATCTGACAACGGTACCAACTTTGTCGGCGCCAACCGAGAGCTGCGTGAATGTCTCCAGAACTGGAATAAAGGTAAAATTCACGACGAGATGGTACAACAAGAGATTGAATGGCATTTCAACCCACCAGCCGCGCCTCATTTTGGTGGTGTTTGGGAACGCCTAGTCCAGTCCTGTAAACGAGCGATCCAAGCTGTCGTTGGGAAACAGACCCTGACGGACGAGGTCCTACTCACCGTTATGGCCGAAGTCGAAGCCTTGTTAAACAGCCGTCCTCTCACCCACGTCAGCACTCATCTCTCCGATGAAGAAGCCTTGACTCCAAACCATTTCCTCCTCGGTCGCCCTAGTCCGAATTTACCGCCCGATGTTTTCGTCAGCAAGGAAATATCTAGTCGACGTCGATGGCGACAAGCTCAAGTTGTGACCAATCACGTTTGGAAACGATGGTTGAAGGAGTATGTCCCCAATTTATTGCAAAGACGAAAGTGGACTACACAAGCCCGGAACCTTCAAAAGGGTGATCTCGTACTTGTCGTAGACCCCGAATCCCCCCGCGGAGTTTGGCCACTAGGTCGCGTGATCCGCCCGATTACTGGAGACTCAGGAATCGTCCGCGCTGTCGAGGTCAAAACGAAAAGAGGAACACTCGTGCGGCCTGTAGCAAAGATTGCCTTACTTGAAGAAGCAACTCAATCCTTGGAAAAGAGCGTGTCCACCCTCTAAGTCGATGATGAACACGGGGCCGGCGATGTTCCGCCCGCACGATATGACCCTGTTTATATACGTTTAGTTTTATTAATCTTAGTTATAATACTCTTGAGCGACAAGCCCTAAGGGGTCGAACTCGAACTGTATTGTATTTGTCAACACTTGTCAACGCCGCATATTATATTATATAGCTTAGTTAAATGTTGTGAAATACGAGTAGGTTTTGAACGAGAGACTCGAGACTTATAGTCAAGCATGTTGTCTGGTTTTTGGTGAAATAAATTTATGTATAAAATGAAACCCACGTCTCGCATTTGAATATACAACGTTCGACGCATCGATCGAGATATAACAGCACGAGAAAAGGCTTTCTGACGAGCTTTGATTTGCATTTTAATATTACCAGTGATCCACGGTTTATCAGAGTGATGTACTCTGATGGTTTTTTCGGGTAAGAACTCGTCAAGCATCTTGATTATAATGGAGTTATAAGCTGATACTTTCTCATCCACATCCAGTGCTGAGTATACAGCAGTCCAATCTTCAGAAGCCATATTCAGGGAGAGGTCATTTAAATTTGCTCGTTTCATCAATCTAATTTTTTTTGACGTAACCGGAGTTTTCTGTCTTTTAATGGGCTTGATTAGAAGACATTGGTGGTCGGAGCGTCCGATTGGGGGGAGATAGCTAACAGTGTCAAAGAGAGGGAGCATATTTGATGGCTAACAGTGTCAAAGAGAGGGAGGATTTGATCAAGAATGTTGTGTCCTCTAGTCGGTTTAGTTACAGATCTTTTTAAATTAAATCTGTTACATAGTTTTCTTAATTTTAGTTGATTGAAGTCCCCAGCTATAACAATTCCAGATGAAGGACGTTCGCGCAAGAGACTATCTATACAAGTAGTTAAGTATTCATTCATATCGATTGCTTGTTCGGCGGATTGACCAGGAGGGTAGTACACAACAGCAGCAACGATTGTACTGTAAGGTCTAGGGGTTCTGGGGGGTTTTAACAACAACCATATCACTTCTTTGTTTTCTTCTTCGAGGTGAGTCATACGCTCTGCTGGTAAACAATTATTCACGTAGGCGATCACTCCACCGCCAGGAGACTTTCTATCGCGACGAAATATGTTGTATTTATTACCGATCTTAACCGAGGAATCACCGATATCATCACTTAGCCAAGATTCAGTTATCATTACCACGGATGGGTCATAGATCGATACAACAGCAGCTAATTCGTCTACCTTATTTGTTATATGGCATACATTTGACAAGAGGAAGGACGGGACTGAGGACTTTCCAATGGTGGGGTTTGTGTTAGTCTTAATGTTAATTAAATTATTAAAAATTTACACTTCTCTGAAATGTATAATTATCACTTGTCCGTTGGATTGCGCCTAAACGAGGGTTCCAAACTGGTCCAAGGTGCGGTTGACCAGCTGTAGGTAAGCTTCCCAGGACTCCGTTTCTCCAAGCTGTAACTCTGACTTTGATTGGAAAGGATTCACTTTGTATGCCGGGTTGATTTGACTTGCTCTTGTATCTGTATTGTCTGCTGTTGTTCTTGGTTTCGGAATCCTCCGATGGCGACCGCTTCGAAAAATCTTTGAGGGAAAATTTGCTTGACGATATTGATGTTTAGGCTCGGAAAACTGATTGCGCCGGTAATTAGGTTTCGAGAAATGCGTTCTGTTAGTTGAGGAATTATGCATTGGATTCCTCTTATGACGATCCATGTTGGCGTTTAAGGCGGCCTGATTGCGCCGGTAATTAGGTTTCGAGAAATGCGTTCTGTTAGTTGGAGAATTTTGCATTCGATTCCTCTTATGACGATGCATGTTGGCGTTTAAGGCGGCCTTTTCTTTCAGGAGATGATCGAATGAGGTCAGGGAGTCTTGGACGACTGGTTTATTGGGATTTCTGTATTTCGTAAGAGAGTCATTAACAACTGGCCCTCGGATATTATATTGTTTCTCATTGTCTGTCGCAAATGGTAAATTATTCATATTAGTGTTTACGTTAACTTCAGATTCTTCTATATCAATTAGTACGACAGAGTCATTGTCAGTGATGGTTGGTTGATTATTAATATTATCGATAGCGATGCTAATTGTCGATTTTGACAATTCCATGCCGTGCAGCGTTTCCTTGAGTAATTTAATTTCTTGTTTCAATAGCTGATTTTCGTTTCGTAGCCGATTGCATTCACATGTAGCGGGAGCTTCAGCAGTATTAACTTTTAGAAATAATAATGCCAAGTCCAATTTAATTTCTGCTACTTCTACAGATAATTTACTACAGTCTTTGCAATTCATTATATAATCGCCTTCGTTCTGCTTGTGTGAACACATTTCTTGCTCATTTGCTTTTCCTTCGCTAGCATCCGAGTCGCTTCGGTTGATAGTTGTTGTGGTATTACTAGATCTATCAAACATGTTCGAGTTAGAATTGTTAATACTGAGACTACACTGGTTATTGATAGATTCATTCCGTCTTTCGGAAACAGCAGGGGTAGCAATGTTTAGCTCGGCATCTTTCACTATTGCAATTCGCGATGCATCGATGTTTTTCTTCAAAGAGTCAGCCACTTCGCTGCCACGAGGACCTTGAAATAAGACAGTTTTGCTTTTACAATACCAGGTTATAGACAAAGCATCGCTAGTAAATAAACCAGCGTCCACCTGATGGTGATTTCCATTTACCATTTATGTTTAACTTTTCTGCGACGTAGGACTTTAATTCGCTTAAGTCGCCATTCCAGATGAGTTTGTTCTTTTGTAATTCGAAGCAATTGCTCATTTTAGGTCAATGTATTATCCCTTAGAAGTGATTTTGAACTGTCTAAATTGCGACTCCAATAACTTAGATGTTTATAGCATGAACTGTTGTTTATATCAATGCTATAAAATTTTATTGTGTACTATTGAGGAATGAGCGGTTTTCCCCGAGCCGACGGCGCGAAGCGCCGTGCGAGGGTACTAATTCCCCCCGGCTATTTACACCCGGGGAAACGAAAGCATTAGCGGAGTCTAAAGTTCATCAAATATCGCCGGCGTGGGTGACCAACGATGGGTGGTCATCCTCACTGATCTCAAAAATATGGCGGACTGTCATGAATAGCGGACACTGATTGGTCCAATTTAAATTTTGCATTATAACGACTGGCACGAATGTATCACGACAGCGAAATAGCAAACATTTCTTGATTTGATGATTGATAAATTTCTTGCAAATATATTTCATTTTTACTCGCATTTTTGCAAGATTTTGTAAATTTCAAAAGCTCTCTCAAAATGAAACTGCGAAAGAATCGTCTAAAAGAAGGGAGCCGACGTTAACGAAGGTAAGTTTGTTTTAAATATTGATTTTATAATGGCTTTAAAACCCGACGGCCTTTGCGTATATGAAACAACTAAACAAACAGCATATAATTTTAGTGTATCTTTAATATTGATTCCCTTTTTTATGATATTGAATTTCTAAATAAAAAAGAAAGCACTGAGTTATTTGCAAGCCAGAATTTGAAATCATTTTATTGCTAACTCAAAGTTTATCGATAAAGCCATTTTAAAAGGCAGTTTAGTTTTATAAAGAACACTAGTGACTTTAAAACGTTTTGCGAAGCGTTTGTGGTTGAATTTTACCTTAAATTGAGGCTTATATTACGTATAAAAACATACCTAACATATATTTATGTTGGGAAATTAATCATTTTGTAATTAAAAGTGATATTTTTAGGCGATTTTTCATTTGTAAGAATATTCTTAAAAAATTATCGTGTTACCATGACAACTACTTTAGAACTTCATGTTCCGAAAATACAATGGTTTTGTCAGCAAGGCGAGGGTTTATGCATGCATGTATTTTCTAGTCTATATAGTGCTGAGAATATTATGTCTGTATCGCAGGCGTGGGTCACCAACCGTGGGTGGTCATCCTAACTGATCTCAAATATATGGCGGACTGTCTGTCACTGTCATGAATAGCGAACACTGATTGGTCAAATTCAAAATTTGTTGTGTTACAAATGACGACTTCAACTGACAGATACTTCATGAAAATAATTTGCTTTTTGCACAACAGTATTTTGTACGTTTGCAAAAACTTTTTGCCCGCGGCAAACTGGGAAACATTGTTGCGCAAAGATATCATATTATTCAGTATCTTACTGATGTTTCGGTATTTTATATTGTCTTACCAGCATCGGCAAACGGAGAAAGAGTGTTTCGCTGAAATGTTTCTAATTTGGTAGGAAATATTTTTGTTTTCCAGGAAGCAAATTTTGTTTCTGCAATAAAAGCCAATGTTTCCAGATGTAGGACACAGGGAAACATTTGAGCAAACATTGAAAGTCACGAATTATTTCCGCGACAATATTTCTTACGTTTGGCCAAGGCTTTAGTTTAGCGGAATATTTAAATTTGCTCCTTGATCGTGTGAATCGATATATATTTATATATTCTCCGTCCCATTTCATACAGGTGGGTTTGTTAATTCACACAAATTTGTAATTATAGGATGTTAATAAGTAGAATTAAACGTTAAAACGGTAATTTCAAACATGAATGCATTGAAGTGATTTAGCATATGAGCAAGCAAAATGTACAATGTATTTTAAACAATATTTCATGTGTGTGTATTTATTCGTTATTATTACAAGGTTTGATATTTATTCTGTGATTTTATTTTCTTGTTTTTACGAGGGAAATCGGGGAAAACCCACAGGGACAATCCATTTCTCGCGTCTGCGCGTGCGCAGTGCGAGTTTGGCTGACTAGCGCATGCGTATTTGGTACCAAAATAATTAATATTTCGAAGCGGGAAAATAGCGAACTTTGGAGGGATTATTTTCGCAATTGTGTACCTGTTTCGCTTGGGGAGCGACGGATTCTCATAAAGTAAGTTTTTATCTATTGATTCATGTGAAAATTACGTAGTTCCACGAGGGGTGCAACGGAATTGCATCTTTTGGATGCTCATACTACGGAATTGCATCTTTTGGATGCTCATCCTACGGCCTAGGATGTTTTGGATGCTCATCCTACGGGACAAAATTCAATTCGCATTACTCGTTGCATGAAGCAAATTTGGTAGAGTTTGCATGAATGTATGAACAGAACCGGGTGCGAAACAAAAAATGAGTGGAATGCTATGTCTATGATTAATAAAACTACAGACTTTTACAATACAATATATTTTTTTAAAAATTGTGTGTATGCTCCTAAATTTTCCTAGCCATAAATTGCAATGTAGCACATATCGTAATTTTTCCTGGAATGCAAAAATTTTTCCCGACATATCGTTAATTTTCCAGAAATACTACATTTTTTCCGCGCATATCGTAACTTTTCGGTTCAACATACGAAAATTCTTCCGTAATATTTTCGTGAATTTTTATTTTTACAATATAAACTGTCATATATCTTAATCTTGATTTTGAAAATTAAAATCTCGATGTTTGAAAAAATTCCAATGTTTTGATTTTAGTGGTCCATGATGGCAAGGGCCCACAACAAGTTCTCGTTGGCTCGTCCCTAGCCAGCACGTCTCTGTTTTAGAATGATTTAAATATTGAGAAAGATATGAAATGCGTCACGATGTTCTGTTGATATAACCAAAGTCTACAAATATGTGAGATCCTAACCTGAGATCAGGCTCTATTTTGAAATATAGCCTGACACAAACCTTAATCCGATCGCTTTCCATGCACAATTCAATTCAATTCAATTTATTATGTCAAACTAATTTAGAAAATCAATGAAAATCTTGCTGTCCACAAATAGCAAAAGCTAATCGTGGTGGACAGCAACTACACACATTCGGAATTAAAGAAGTTTCAAAATTCATTTAGTAAATACAAGCACTATTCATCACCAAAAGGCATACGATAGAAATACATTCACCATATATACAAACATAATCTCTAACGAATGATCAGACTTAAATCCAAAATCGTAAATAATTTAACTTTTAGATTATTGTTAGAATATCAATATAGTCGTCTTTCATTTCTAATATTTGAAGTAACTTTCTATGTAAAACTTTTTTAAAGTGATTCTTTGGTTTTTCACGTAGTTCTGTAGGAATGCTATTCCAAATTCTACCTCCCATTCTTGAGAATGATTTGCTTTGCACGTCTAAACCTGAATATTCAACGTGGAAGTTCTTCCTAGTGGAAGATCTGGTGTTGTGTTCGTGTACCTGATTTAATGGGGTAAACAAAGACAAAATATTTGGGGGTGCTACTGTTCTTGATACGTCTTGCATTAGTAATAGTATTGATACTGATTTGTAATAAAGCAAAGTTATTGGCAGAACATTAGCTGACTGAAAATAAGGAATGGCATGAGAAAGATAGTGTGCAGAATATACTAAACGAAGAGCGCGTTTTTGGAGTTTAAGGATTTTCTCAATGTAGCATTTGGCAGCACATCCCCATACAACGATACCATAAGTTAGGTAAGGCAGTATAAGGGACTTATAGATACTTATTAGAATACTAACTGGTACAAAATGACGCAGCCTAGCAATTATGCCAATTCGTTTGCTAAGATTAGAGGCGATGTACCCAATATGAAATTTCCATGAAAGATTTGAGTCCATGAGAACACTGAGGTATTTAATGTAATTTTTAGTTGCTAGTGAGGCGAAAGTATTGGACTGAGCATCATACATCTTCAAATCTACCGCATAATCCGGCCGTTTTTGGTAAGAATGAGAAATAATAAAATTAGATTTTTTATGTTTAGGGATATTAAGAAGTTCAGTATCGACAATATTTTCTAGTGTTTTTAAATTCTTGCATGTCAGCATATAGTAAATTAGTGTCATCTGCAAATAAGGAAAACGCCAGTTTATCGGAGGAGTTATACATATCATTTATATAAATTAAAAATAGTAGCGGTCCCAGAACAGATTCCTGAGGAACGCCAGAAAGAGTTTCTTCTTTTTCAGATATATTTTACCAATTTGAGTAGTTTGGATACGACCTAACAGATAAGAGGAGAACCAATCGTTTATAATGCCTCTTATTCCATAATGATGCAATTTATCTAAAAGTATTGAGTAGTTTACAGCTAGTGTCAAATGCCTTTTGCAAAGCAACAAAAATACCACAAGTGAACAATTTACGAGACGTGTTAGATTGGATTTGATTTACTATATCTAAAATTGCATGCTAAGTTGAATATTTTTCCCGAAAACCATACTGAAATTTAAATATGATATTTTGTTTCTCAAGAAAAGATTTTAAATGATTATACATCAGTTTCTCAAAAATTTTGTTAAAAATTGATAAAAGAGATATTGGTCTATAATTAGAAGGATCGGTTTCATCGTCCTTTTTGTAAATAGGGATAACTTTTGAGTGTTTTAATTTAGCTGGATATTGGCCGCATTCAACCGATTTATCCATTAAATCAGATAAAGGAATGGATAAAACGTGTCTAGCGCATTTTAAAATACGAGTTGGGCATGAGTATAGGTCATGTGCCTTTTTCATTGGAATTAACATAATTTCTATTTCGATCTCGTGCGGTATGATAGGATTAAATTGAAATGATCCTCGGTTATTTATCTTTGGAAGATAATTTGTGAATGGAATTTGTGAATTTGGCATATTACTAGCTAAATTATGACCCACTGATGAAAAATATTTATTGAATATATTTGGAAACTTACTTTCGTCATATATCATTCTGTTGCTTATAGGACATTTTAAAGACGGGATAGGTCTAGTTGACTGCTTCTTCCGATTAATTAATTCGTTTATGTCCTCCCAGGTCTTTTTAGTATTTGCAAAGTTGTACTCAAAATATCTATGACAATATTCCTTTTTACTCCGACGAGTGAGTGTCAAAATTTTGTTTCTATAGAATTTATATTTATCCTTATCACCGCGATTATATAACCTATTCTTAATTTTAATTGATTTCCTGATACCTTTAGTTATCCATGGCTTTGTTAACTGCTTTGCTTTACGCTTTGAAATTTCCTTAAGGGGAGCGTGCTTTTTGATAACTGTATTTAACTTATTGTAAAATGTTGAAAACGATTTGTTTATATCATTTTCGCTCAAATCAACAACATGATTCAAACCAGTACGGGAAAGATCATTGACAAAGTTGGATTCTGAGAACTTTGAGTAGTCTCGAGTTAAGTGTTTGTTTGCGAAATTAGTTTTAGCTTTTACTTTCGAATGAGTGATAAAACAAAGTTTATATTTAGTATTCAATCAAAACGTCACAGGAGAAATTTGCAAGTAACTGGAGAGCAAAATCAGCAAATAATTTCGTGAGTAATTTGTTTGTTTCACAATTTTTTAATTAATGAATTGGTGTTTTGAGCGTTTTTGTATAAAAATTGGTATTAAGATTTTGAGCAATGTTTTTCTTTTTTTCTAGATCTAACCCAGATTTTCACCAAGGGCATATAAATAGTGCTTTATAGAGAAGGCAAGCACTGATAAAAGTGATAATCTCACATGTGAAATTATTTACGATAATCTCACAGTCATGTGAAAATTATCGCCTTTCAATTATCACTTTTCTGTAAAAATTATCGCTTTTCAAAGACTGCCCTTTATACATAATTAAAAGAAAAATACATGGGTGCTTGGAAATACCAGATTTATTTCTCATGTTGAACATGAGATATCATGTTCAACATGTACACTCTCTATTTTATTAACTACGCTAAATATTTCAATACAGACAATTGATTGCAATAATTTGCAAAACAGTTATGTTCTTAGAATTTTATGTTTTTGGAGCGAGGGTGATTGGTTGTGTGTGTGTGGGGGGGGGGTTACGAAACATTTCCCATCTCCTTTGGAGGGGGGCTAAATATTTTCCGACGCTTTTTTAAAGCCAAATTTATGGTAGAATTTTGGAATATCCTCCACCCCCCAGTACACATACTTTATGACCGGTCCGTTAATAATACTACAAAAATTATCACACACTGAACTTTGCAACCAATGAACTTTATTTAAACTAAGACAAACTTATACACTAGTTAATTACTTACGTTGCTATATTTTGCTCGCGGTACAGAAAGTATAATTATACTGTAATAATTCTAAGTTCATATTTAGAGTAAATATATTAAATTAATATCTCAAATGTTTTTAGGAAGTTATATGCCTATCAACATTCGTAATTATAATCAATAGAAGGAAAGGCAAGGGAAATACTTCATCGAAATGATCAAAACAATGAATGGAACGTGCAGAGCGATTAAATATTATTTACTCAGCCTAGTCCCAGGCTCTCTCTCTCTCTCTAATCGCTGCTTTGATGTATTTAAATAAGTCTTAAAAGTTTTATGCCTGGGTTGCTGTGCAGAACGCTTCAGCGAGAGAGCCTAGCAGATTTCGGTAAAATGGTCCCTGATTTCAAAAAAGTGGTCCCTGGCCTGGTTACCAAGCATACCGCATTTGTAAATAGAAAATGTTATGGAAATTTCCTTTGCGTTTATAATTATAAGTCATTAGTTTTGTTCTAATGCTGTCGTAACATGGAATAACGGGCTAAATATGACTCGTGTTTACTAAAATATAAAGCCATATTAAATGCTATCTACTGTAGAAGCTTGAAAATTATGGCGAGTCTCCGACTAAAAATGTTTTGACAACACAGCCATGTCAGGCAAATATTTCCAATCTCCTCAGCTACTTAAACCTGTCAAGTAGAATGCGTAGTTGTGTATACCAGTATGGTCTAGTGTTGATCACAACTTGCGTGAGTATACAGATAACATCAACGATTATACGACCATTGCTCACAATCAGTATTGTAAATTTGTATAGATTTTTTTGATTGAGCACATTTTTAATACAGTTTGAATATGGTTATGTAGACATCGAACATGATCAACGAACATTGTCGTATTTACAAGGTTATTTGTACATATAAATTTTCCGCCATATTAAAAATACTGAAATCTGCTAGGCGTTCTGAAGCACCTTTAGCGGTGACGTCACACCTAGGTCCCAGTCTTGTACCACATCCACGTTTTTTCTCGCGCTTGCTTCAGAACGACTGGGACTAGGCTGTTATTTACTCAAACTAAAGCCATCAAACGGGACGCAAGTCGTCGCAAGTTTTGGCTCTTGAAGAATGGGTGAAAGGGAATGAACAATTTGATTAAATAACACAAAGAATCTAGAAAGTAAATTTTATAAATACATAATGGTTTAAAAATGCATATTTAGCTGCGTTTTATAAAGAAACATGTTAACATTTTTGTAGGACATTCCGTGCATTCCCGGGTCTCATATATGACGTCACACTGTGGCGAAGGTCTGCATGTGTGAAGGGTAAAGGATGGGCTTTATATTAATTATATTGCTTTGTATTAGCTTTTATAATATTCGGAAACAGCTATTTTGTTTCATTGTTGTTTTCACTGACATCAGTTCAATGATTAACCCCAAATTATGCTATAAGATATCTGTTTTTTTAAACCCAAGAAATCCGTGTTTCTTTAGCAAATTAGTTATTCAATTCCCCTCTTTATATGCCTGAGAATTTAAAACTTTCGATGACTTGCATGTCGTTTGGTCAAGGCTTAAGACAAGATTTGGTGTTCGTGAACTAAGCTAAATTTAAGATTGGTTTAAAAAAGAACAATGTTCGTTTCATTGAATATATCGAGATAGTTCTACACAAGATAAAATACCTCAATTTGAGACGGAGTGAATTTGTGGGTGCCTGCCAAGATGGTGCTGGCTTCGCTGACGCCAGATGGAGGTTGGTAGGAAGTGTCGAGATATGTGTCTGATTCGGCGTGCGAAGAAGCATTGTCGCGTATCCTGATGTCGTAACCATCTCCAAACATTGGTCCCCCAGTAGGATAGGCCCTGAGTGCGTGTCCATCATTCTGATTTTTCAGTGGAGCTTTAAATGGCGGGAGATTTTCTTTATTTCTCAATGAAAAAATGAAGGACCCTGGAGCTTCTTTCCAGACCCTCTCGCCTGTTATAACATAAATGTATTGTTTTAATATATTTACAGGGACTTAGCGAAGAGGCTAAGGTTAGTGGTGTGTAATATCGCATTTTCCGACAACATTTCTGTCGCTAAATAATATTTTTCCCCAAAATCTTTGGCGAGCGGTGGAGTTCAAAATATTTCCGGACGTATCATTTCACACCAACCCCCAAACTATTGTATTCTCATTTATTAAAATTTTTCGGTAATACTTTCGTAAACTTATCAAAATTTTTACTATATTAAAGTGTGACTTTGTAATCAGAGCAACTGAAATATTTTCACTGGTTACGAAAACGTACAATTTGCCGATAAATCCGTTATTTTTGCGACGGCCCTGGTCCGAATTTCCATGTAGGCTTATAACTTTTCCGAATATTACAAGTTTGTAAAAGTTGGGGGAAGCGCCCAGCCCCCCCCCCCCTCCCTAAATACCCTAGCTTTCGCTACAACCCTGTATATTTAATAACGTTGAAACTGAGTAACGTTGTTGTAACAATGATATATCGGACGAAGCCGAAAAATAAAGCTATATATGGAGAATAATACACAAGCATGGGTGCGCGGAAACACCAGATTTATTTCGAGTGTTGAACATGCATGATATGTCACGAGGAGCGCAGCGAACGAGGCTTGGCTGGCATGGTAGTTCTGTTCATCACTTTGAGCACATTATAAAACAAGAAACACACAATTTTACCAAAATGAGTATTAAAAATTAAAACTTTCAGATTTTACCAAAATTTTACCAAAAAAAACTCATTACCAAATCTTCTTGACCAAAAGTAAAACTTTTTCCAAATCTGGTCACACTGCGGGCAACAATTTTCTACTATTGCCAGGCGGAATTCATTGCATTTATCTCAAGTCACGTGATCACAAATCAGCCAATCACGTTTGGTGTTCACCCTAGCTATACAGCAACACTGCTTGTCAACAAGAGGTGTTGGCACTTCCTGTCCCCACTTCTAGACAAGTTTGCCACAAGTTCCAACATCATGTAACAAAGTTGCTAAAGCTAACTGATTTGCAACAAGTTGTTCCAACAGCTCACTCGTAACAACTTATTGACGAACAGCCTGTGTTAGTGTTGTTGAAACAACTTGCAGGAGGACCGTTATACTGTCATTAGCTTTATAAAAAGGCGATAACAACTTTTTCCAGACTTTACAATAAATGGGAACAAGCAGTGTAAACACAAGCTGAAATTGGCATCACAACAACATTGTTGCAAATTGTTTGTAAATCTGTGACAATTTTTGTGCGATTTACCGACCTGTCTAGTTTATCCGAATGATCATGAACGTACATGCATTGAAGTGTTCGTCTTACCTTCCCAAGAAGCCGTAGCAAATCCACCAAATGTAAATTGCCCAACTTTAACGATGGTCACTGTCGGTTTCTTGTTGTCACAGTTGCTATGGAAGGTACTGGCTGCCCATCCGTCCCTAGTTGCACGCCAACACAGTTTCGCAGTAAAGTTTCCTCCGATCCATGTTTCTAATAAATGATGATCGTTAAATTCTCCGGATAATATAACTGAATCAAGAAATGAATCTACACAAAATTAAATCATTAAAAATTTACAATTAATCAAAGTTATTAAATGTATTAAATTAAGCAGCTACGTTTCGATGCCATCGTAGCATGATTTTGAACTTAAAATAGATGAAATTAAAATTAATTAGCGCGTGAATTCCTCAAAATATTCACATGAAATTGGGAAACAGTTGCGTAACTAATTGCAATTAAGTTTCAGCACTTGAGGTAGTTTGCTTGTTATATTAATGATATTTAACTCAACTCTAGCTGCGAAAAAGGCATGGAAACGTTCTTGCTTAGACCATGGATAATAAAATAAATGGATAGGACTCTCGCTGACGTAAGCAAAAACAACCTAGTTGCAATCTGTGACGTCACGCGTATTGCAAAGTTCTCTGCATTTTTGTTGTTTCGCTATATTTTCCGCCTTAAAAGAGCAATATTTAAGCATAAACCGGTCTAATTGTTTTAAAAACATGCCTAAGCCACGACAAAGTATTCAAGGTAAATGTTTTTCGTCTTCGTTTTGTATTTTTTTACATTTGTATCTACGAAATTGGCGTCCCCAATTTTAACGAAATTTGGGATGCCTTTTTCACTGTTTAGTGCTTGAAAAATTTACTGGGAATACTTAGAGATTTCATCGTAGAATGGCGTAGTTATATTCATTCGCTCTTTGACTAAAATGTTTAGCTGTATTATTGCTAAACATACCGTTTTTGAGAATTTGGTTTGCAACTAGGTTTCAACATCCAATCACGCCATCAGTCCATTGAAAACATTAGATCACGTCAGCTAGTTTCCTATCCATTTATTTTATTATCCATGCTTAGTCAGACCGTAACTTGGGTATTACGGATGGTGTGTGTGCGCTTGTTTTGCCCGACCGTGTCGGAAGTCGTGCCCGACGGACATTTCGGAGAACGGAGGACAAAAATTCGGACATTTTTTTTCACTAACTCACCGAAATTTGAACAATTTTTCAATTAATATTTTCGTTAATTTATCAACATTTTCCCTGCAACAATTACTTTTCAAAAAATACCATATCATACCACACCATACGACATCATACCATACCTTCCGTAAAAGTTAATTACCGAGAACCGAAACATTTAGCCAAATACATCCCCATGGCTAAGCACGAAGAACGTATTTGGGTAAATGCCGAGGTTCGAAGTATAAGTAACTGACTTATTACATGAGGGACAACGTTTTCTCAAAAGAACAAAATATATAGAAAATGCTTTGCATGGAAATGATGGCAACGATAATTAATTAACAAAAGGGGTGTTAGCAAACAATAGTTGATTTGAAGTTTTTTATGACGGTACATTTCAGTACACATGCATTGAAATAAAATTGCAGAAAAACTTCAGTATAGTGAGGCGGATATGTGTAAATTATTGATCAGTGGTTCCCGTTGAGGTTAAAAGCATCAAACTTTTGCAATTGATGTAGTTTTATTTGCTGAATAGATATTTGAAGTGGGGCCATCGCAATTTTGCTGCTAACTCCTGAAAACGGGTGATTAGTGATTTTCTTCTATTGAATTCTATTATAGCCAATTACAACAAATATGACTTGCATCATCAGAAAGCGTATAAAAAACTGCATATAAGACGTTTACACAGTTTTTTGATTTCTGAAATAGTTTTCGAATTATAAACTTTCAAACATCGAATAATTAATTAGGGACTTTTAGCGAGATAATGTGCCTAATTTACAGCAATAACCATTTGAAGAATAAAAAACTGTTTAAAAGTCTTTTATGTAGTTTTTTACAAGCTTTCTGGTGATGCAAGTTATATTTGTCGCGATTGAATTCAAAATTTCACATTTTTTGTTGTAGCAGAATTTAATAGCAAATAATGCTAATAGCATCGTAACTCTTTAAAAAAACAGTTTCACGATGGCCCCACTTTTGCATGTTGTTCTACTCATAAAAAGATGCTACTGTGCACAATTTGGTGCTTTTAACCCTCTTCGGAAACATCCATGCACATATCCGCCACACTAGTAGCATGGGAATTGTTTTTAACACTGTTGGGATTGTTTGAAACGTACATATTTGAATATGAAAAGCGACACATGTAAAGGCAAAGTAGTCATTTAACAAATTATCTTTCTTAATTTATTCATGTCATATGTGAAGTTTGCCTTTGTTTTAGATCGGTTGACTGCATTTGCACTGAGGACAAAGTTTTATCAGGTTTAACGTGTTGAACCCATTTCACAAATGAAGATTTGCCCGTTTCGTTGTTTGGTTCGTGTTGATAGGAAATATGTGGGAAAATGCAGTAGCGCGAAGTTATAATCAAAGATGCATTTTACGTGAGTCCTGGCCAAAAATGTGTAGATTCTGATAAAGGTGATGACAATCGTTAAATATGTAATTTGTAAACTTTCACTTTGTGCCATTTAAACATGTGGTTATGTAGCTTTTTAACATTGCCATATTTTTTGTTATCGTTTCCGATTGTGTAGCTTTTTAACAGTACGCGTTTTACGTATCCGCTTGGTTAACTTCAAATCAATCAATCAAAACTTTATTTAAACACGGTGAAATCTACAGTATAACATTTCACGAGATAATTAACTATAACATATAATTCATAGTTGTCGTATAGTAACTGTCGACTCACTATAAGGTGTAATGTATAAATGTAGCTTTTCCAAATCCAAGCCGGTGTGATTGCTAGTAAGTGCCAAAGCGTGGTATGTCTTCTTAAAGTTTAAAGAGGGGATTGAAATTCAATATACATATATTGCACTGGAGCTCAGTAGACAAATATTGTACTTGAATACTGTACTATCCTGGGTGATCTGAACTGTAATATGCTAAAAACAAATAACGATTCAAATATTCCAACAAAGAAAATAAAATCACTATATGAATTATACCAATTAACACAACTGATAGATGAAGCTACTCGAATAACTCCAACAACCACCAGTCTTATTGATCATATTGTTACTAATATGCCAGAGAAAATCTCTGATTCTGGTGTCATTCACACAGGTATTAGTGATCATAGCTTAGTATTTGCAATCAGGAAAATTTCTATTGTTACAAAACAAGAAAATACTCTTGAAATTAGAAACATGAAAAATTTTGATGAAGGAAAATTTATTGAAGAACTGCTAAAACAACACTGGGAATATGTGTATTTCTTTGCTGATGATCCAAATGCCATGTGGGAAATTTGGAAAAATTTATTTCTTGAAGTCCTAGATAAACATGCACCACTTCAGCAAAAGAAGATAAGATCTAAAAAAGTCCCTTGGATTACAAGTGATATATAGAAACTTATGAATACAAGGGACAAGTTTAAACGAAAAGCCATTTCGACAAACCATGAGAATGATTGGTTAAACTTTAAAACAGCTAGAAACAAAGTAAATATTGAACTAAGAAGTGCCAAAAAAGATTATTATTCCTCAAAAATAGCTGGTCAAAAAATTAATTCCAAAAAAGCTTGGAAAAGTATAAACAACTTGTTAGGTAGGCAAAACAAACCAACAGTGGTAAATGAACTAAATGTTGGTGAACAAAACTTGACAAGTCCTGAAGATATTGCGGAGGGCTTTAATGAATATTTTTCAAATATTGGCCCAGATCTAGCTAGAAAAATAGATTATTCAAATTCCAATTTTGAAACCTATGTCAAAAACGCTCAATCAGAATTTGCGGCTTTCCAACCTGTTACTGTCAGTCATGTCTCTCATCTTTTGCATGGACTTTCCAAGAATAAAGCCACTGGCATCGATAAAATCTCTTCCAAAATTATTAAATTAGCTGCATCTGTTATCTCAGATTCACTGACACTTATTTTCAAACAGGCTATTACTTTATCTTCTTTTCCTGATGAATGGAAGGTTGCTAGAGTGATGCCCCTATATAAAAATGGCCAGCGTAGTATTCCTGGAAACTACAGACCAATATCAGTTTTACCGGCCATCAGTAAAATTATGGAACGGATATTGTATGATCAACTGTATAACTATTTAACAAAATTTGAGCTTCTCAGTGATTCTCAATTTGGATTTCGAAAATTTCACTCTACAGCTAGTGCACTACTAGACTGTACTAATGATTGGTATGTAAATCTAGACAGAATAATGTTTAACCTAGTAGTTTTAATTGATTTGAAGAAAGCCTTTGATACTGTTGATCATCAAATTCTGCTGAACAAATTAGAGCTCTATGGAATAAAAGAACAAGCTCTAACTTTGCTCAAATCCTATCTCACAAACAGAAACCAGAAGTGCCAAATAAAAAACTCATTTTCATCTGAGCTCTTGATTAAATGTGGTGTACCACAAGGCTCTATATTAGGGCCATTATTCTTTTTGTTGTACATCAATGATTTGCCACATTGTCTAAACAAAACAAAACCGCGGTTGTTTGCTGATGACACAAATTTGACTGCTTCAGCAAATTCTATGACTGACCTAGAGACTGCAGTAAATTGTGATTTAGAGAACCTTAGAAAATGGTTAATAGCCAATAAACTTAGCCTCAATGTAGCTAAGACAGAGTTTATGTTGATTGGCTCTAAACCTATGATCAAAAATATTTCTGACTCTTGCCCAAATGTTTACATTGAAAATATACAAATTAAACAAGTTCATGAATGCAAAACTCTAGGAGTAACAATTGACCAGCATTTATCTTGGAAAAGTAATACCGAAAATATCTGCAAAAAAGTTACAGCAGGAATCTCTGCTATTCGTCGGACCAAACCATTTGTTGAGCAAGTTACACTTATTTTGATATATAACACTATTGTTCGTCCGTACTTTGACTGCTGTGAAGTATGGGATGTATTTGGCGAAACTCAATCAAAACGACTGCAAAAACTGCAAAATAGAGCCGCAAGAATTATTCTGAACATAAACAATGACGTAGATTATACGATTGGGTTAGGTACTTTGGGCTGGGAGCCACTCCAAACTGAAAGGAAGAAAACTAAAGCAAGAATGATGTATAAGTTATTAAACAAAATGGGCCCAAAATCACTCACAAATCTATTTTCGTTTAAGAGTGAGAAAACTAATTACCACCTTCGGGATGTCTCAAATGGTCTTTATTTACCAAAACCACGTACAAATAGCATGAAAAATAGTTTTATGTACGACGGAGCAAACATTTGGAATTCTATACCAAAAGAAATTAGGGAAAGCACGTCACTTTCTTCCTTTCGAAATAAAATCGCTGCTCACATTAGTGCTTGGTAACCTTTGTAAATATAACTTACCTGTAAATAGCTCAAAACATTTGTTATATCTTTTAAATTCATATATTACTGTAATAGCTTATCCTTATCATATTCTGCATGTAAAATAATTTTCTGGCACACGCCCCCGTGGAAATCAGCTACGGTTGACGGGGTCAGCGTGGATAAATAAAGTTCTACTACTACTACTACTGCTACTTGAATAGGTATATTAATTAGTAACCATACATCATTCAGCCCCACTAAAGCTTTAGGATACTTGCAAGAAAAACAAAGGAAAACAAAGGTTTATGAATAACAAAGAAAACCGCGTCAATTGTGTAATAAATATAGGATATTAGACGGTTGCGAAGAGATATGAATTTTACGTTCGAGTGGCAAAAACAATAGATAGCTTAAAATCTACGACGTCGACGTCAGCTAGGACGTCAGAGCTATGCAGAGGACTGGGACTAGGATGTCGTCCTAATGTAGTTCCAGTCCTCTGCTTGGCCCTGACGTCCTAGCTGACGTCGACGTCGTAGATCTTAAGCTATCTTTTTGACACGAGAACATAAATCCATATCTTCTCGCAACCGTTTAATGTTCTGTTTATTATATGGACTTACTCTGAGTGACATCAATACACACAAAGACGACATGTAAATAAGCACGCGACAGACCAGTATAAAAGCGATATTTTTTAAATTATACGGCAAACATAAAACTAGAATAAATTTTACTTATCTCAAACATGTCTTTTAAATGTTTTCGTTTTATTTCCAACCTTAATTTCGTTTTAAATACGAACCAAAGACCATTTGTATTTTTAAAGCAACAACAGTGAAAATGGCGGGAAATTTTCAGAACTTCGTATGTCACTCGCAGGAGTGAAATACGGAAAATACGCGCACCTGGCCCCGGATGTAGTGACGTATGAGTTCTACGAGTGTTTTAGTTTCCAGTAATAAGAGGTACCACTATATGGCAAACCATCACGTCCGGTGAAATGGCAGACTGTGATTGGGTGAGAAGCACTTTTAGCGGTCATTATTTGTCCATTACGTAATAACACACGCCTGCATTTAGAAACAAAACAGCCAAACGAATTGAAAATTTGAAAATTATAATACAATTTGTTATTAATAAGATATCTGCGAATGGTTTTTATTTATTTATTTTTATTTATTAAAGTTTTAGTGGAAAGGAAGGAATACATTGGCAATTTTTGTTTTGTTTTGTATTTTATCAAAATACTCAGTGGTTCCCGTAATACATGCATGTCTTGTTTGTTTCAAGTATAAACTCCTATAAATGCCATATAATAAACTTTTTATTAACTTATTAACTTTATTAACACAGAAATATCGGACCTGGGTATTTTTGTACAAACCTCGCCTTACGGGTTCGGTCTGTATACAAAAAATACCTCGGTCCGATATTTCTCTGTAAAGATCTTGCGCTCGGTTAATAAGTTAATAAAAGTCACTATAATACGTATCTGTAACGCTTTGTTAGTTTTGGAAGTTATTAAAGGCAGGTTAATGCCACTATGAAAATTTTATTTCGTGTTGATTATGACGGACTAAAGAAATTGTTTTATGGAAAACTTTATACCTGAACTTTATGCAGGTTAAAAATTACCTGAACAATTTTTTCCATTTCCCTTCCAACCAATGTGGCACTGACACTTGTATGAATCTGGAGTGTTGGTGCAGTTTGCGTGAATATCACATTCGTTAGTCGATTCATCGGCACATCTATCAATTTCTTGTAAGATTAAACAAAAGGAACAAATATGCTATATTGACAAACCGGCTAAGAGAGGTTCGTAAATGACGGATTGGAATAACAAAACAAGAGTGTTACTAGAGGTAACAAAGGCCTAACCGCAACAAACAAGAATATATGAGGTAACTTTACTTTGAAAGATAAACGTTCACTTAGTACGTAAAGTGCGTATTTCGGATAAAATCATCAAGCACGTAAAGTGGCAAAGTGCGTATTTCGGATAAAATCATCTTAGTACGTAAAGTGCGTATTTCGGATAAAATCATCAAGCAAATTAGAGGGGTTTTGAAAGTTGGCATTAAGTTTGAAGACGCGGTATGGTCGGAAATATACACTATGCAATGTATACCATGAGTCCATGACAATATATTGAAATGCTGTTCGCATTTGGGAGTGGTTATCTATATTCGTGTGCTCAGATTATTTCGGCTATTAGTTAACATTATGTGGAAAGCAGAGTGTTTCTCGTTCTATCAATTACATCAAGGTCAAAATTTCCTATGATTCGAACAGAAAAGCGACGTGTGATGCCTACAAGCTTGACGGTCACTTGGAGATCCGGACAAATTATCGATTGGTTACAAAGACTTGGTTACGATTGAACGGTGACTTCGTTCTAATGAGGGACTAACGCCTGTATTCTAAGGTTCAATCTGAGCTTCCCTTGAATAGCTTTGAATAGCTAGAGGGTGAATGGTCCCATAGTAAGGTACGACACTAACTCTCCAGCTATTCAAAAACAGCAATGACACTCAAGGAAAGCTCAGATTGAACCTCCACTCTTTGAGTGTGGATGAGCTTTTAGAATACAGGCGTAAAGGTATACCTTCAATTCCCATATGCATGCCTTCATATTAATTAATGTTATTATTACCATTTTCACAGATCTCTCCTTCGTACCCCTTCTTACATAGACAGTTGAAAGGTTTCTCTGGATCCCAGATCATTGTTCCACCATTGTGACATTCATTCACTTCTCCTCTGCACGATGCCTGCAAAATAGTTGATCACATGCAAACATGCTGGTATCTATTCTAGAGACTGCATAACAAATCTTAAATACCAAACAAGTTTTATTTTGTTGAAATTTAAACAAAAATTTGAGTATACTAATTCCATAGATATCTTATATACACTAGATAGTGCATCTAATTATTTTGCAATGGCAAAAATTGAAGCCGTGATTGCAGTCTCAGGTCGTTCCCATGAAATGAGAGAAGATTCGTATATTTCCTATTTCTTATACAGGGAACTTGAATATTAGATTAACCCTATTCCAAATACATTTTTAAAGTATTCAAATGATGAAAGTTATTATTGTTTTTAAGCGTTTGTTAGCGAGTGGGAACGACCAACATGGCCGCCATCTATTCAAATGGGTAACCGCTGGAATATTCTTGGCTTCAATTTTACTAAAAGAGATGCGCTATCTGGTGTATATAAGATATCTATGACTAAATTCCCTTTTAGTTGAATGTCGAACGCCAATATTCCCCTATTGTTATTTGTCTGCTTTGCATTTTCGCCAAGCAACGCGCATATAATTCAAAACACGACAGTTTTATGTAAATATGTAAAAAATGTTAAAGTGGCACTGTCATCAAAATTTTTATTTCTTTAAACGAAACTGCTCTTAAAACTGTATAGCAACTTGTTTTGAAGATTTTTGTTCCCATGCTTAGTTCTTGAGATATTTCATTTTGTTTGTAACCATGTGACGTCATTTACTCAATTACATATATAATGAGATATCAGTAATTGTTGTGTATTTTTGCTATTTTTTATCAAAATCTTTCGAAAGATGCGGCGCGTCTGCTAATTTAACCTACATCATTAAGCATACTGTTTTTTTTAAACAAATCCATCAAAAATAGCAAAGATACACAACAATTACTGATATCTCATTATATATGTAATTGAGTAAATGACGTCACATGGTTACAAACAAAATGAAATATCTCAAGAACTAAGCATGGGAACAAAAATCTTCAAAACAAGTTACTATACAGTTTTAAGAGCATTCTCGTTTAAGGAAATAAAAATTTTGATAACAGTGCCACTTTAATAAAACCGCATGTTCAAAACCTCGTCATGTCCAACTTTGAAAAAAGGGCTATGTAGATTTGCTAAGAAATTCTTATCAAAGAATTTACCAGACCTTTTACCGAAAATACCTTAGAACGATCAAATTAAGGGTTAGATATGTATATACCTGAGATAGTTGAATTACCATATTTGGGAACGTTGTCCTGTACACATTTTTTAAACAATTCCAAGAATAAAAATATTTTAAAACGGAACAGTTTTTATTTGACATGGGGGGGGGGGGTAGGCTAGTCCTATAAAGTTTCTGGACGTTCATGAAATTGTCCAACGGATAAATTTTTCTTTATCGTTATATTTTCCCTCAGATATTGGCGTCGAGGTGGGAAGTGGGGGGAGGGGAGGTAGGTTAAACTTGGGTTAAACTTAAAATGGGGGGGGCTTATGCCCCCCTTTTCACAATTTTCCCTCTCCCCTCCCCCGGTTCCTGCACCCATGAAAAACAATGTAGAGCGATTCTGGTATTAAAGAGATACGGCAATATATATATATATATATATATATATATATTATTTCATTTTAAAGAAGTTTTAAAATTATATCTCAATCTCCTTTACCGATTTTGCGTAACTTTATTATTTCTTGAAATATTTTGACTTGAAATTTTTTTGCTTCGGTGGCGAAGTGGTTAGCGCACTTGCCTTTCACCTCTAAGGCCGCGGGTTCGAATCTCAGTGAAGACTTCTCATTGTGACTGGAACCCAGTCCTAATGTGAAAAGAGTAAAGTCAACGCTCTGCCGAAAGTCGTGGGTTTTCTCCGGGTACTCCGTGTTTCCTCCCACAGGGAAAGTTGACAGGGTAATAATAATAATAAATAATTTGCTTTCCGCCATCTTTGATTAATTTTGATCTCATTATCGGTGATTCTAGTGACGTCATAAGCGGGGTTAGCCATATAAAACTACATCTAAATGACCAAATAACATTGTCTTGTTTGAAAAGTCGTCAGACAGTTTTTATTTCAAATAGTTACAGAAGTATATGATTTTGGGCTCATAATAATCAATTGCTCTATGGATAAAATTATTGCGTAACCCTGCTTATGATGTCACATGCATATCCGCCAAAATCCAAGATGGCGGAAAGCTCGCTGATTTGTGTTTTTTCTGTTCAAATATCTCAAGAAATAATAAAGTTACGCAAAATTAGTAAAAGAGATTAACATATAATTTTAAAAGTTCTTCCAAATGAAATAATAAAAAAATATATTGCCGTATACCTTAATGAGAAGTTATACCCTTTGTCCCCAAATTTTGTAAAAAGTATTATGTATTTGCTTACCACCTGACTTCGGTCTACATTATCTTTGATGAGCGTCCAAACTCGCTCTTTTTTGCTGGCATTATTGTCAAATTTATGTTGAGTCGTATTTGTTAACTGGCAGTTCCATTCATCTCCCTCAGACTTCTCCTTGTAGTTGAATGCAACACAGAAACGGTGTTCTGCGCAATTAAAGCCGCAAACCTCGTACGTTGGTTCTCTCAATTGAGCGATGATGTTTGTTTTTAAACTAGTCACATCTAAAATATATTAATTTATTAATTCTGTGGTTTCATATAACGTCACGTGGGGGAGGGGGGGGGGGCAAGGTTCCGTGGCAAGGCTGAATGAGGGCTTTTATGTTGTCTAGATTGTTTTATGTTGGCTTTATAATTGTCGGATAACTCATTTAGCTACATAAGATGCGTTGACAGACATTTTGTTCCCAGCTCTTTTGGTTGACTTTATTGACTCTTTATTGACTCTCATTTGAGTCTAATTAAGCTAAAATATCACGTGAAAAAGGAGACCTTAGGAATTCACCTGCATGCCTAAGTACGAAGAGTACGAAGTTATCGAGCTACCCGAAAAGTACGAAGTTATCGAGCTACCCTACCTGTTTAGTGCGGGCGGGAGAAGAGAGGGCGTCGTTAAATAAACAGCTGCCCAAATGCCTGTGATTAATCTGTTCTTCTCCGAAGAATCTTCGGAAAAGTTTCCCATTGGTCAATCTCGTTAATGGAAGTAATTACGTAACTCAAATGTCAAAAATAATTTTGCTCGCGTATATATCGAAAATATGCCGCCTGCTACGGCTTTTCGAGGGAACTTTCATATTTCAAGTATTTAGGCTTCGAAATTCAGTTGAAACCAGAATCGAGAAAGTCTATTATTAATTTGCTACGTGGTGAAGACGCCGGTTATCGCGATTCTTCCTACGGAATACGGAAAATCTGCCAATCAAAGCTTGCCCGAGCGGCAGGGATCGAATATAAATTTCCTTATAGTTGTCTTGCTATTTGTTCACTTTAAAGTATAATTCAAGACCAGATAGTTGAGGCTGCATCCTTTGGCATTGCAGCTATGAGGTTGGATGATGATTTTAAGAATAACATTTCAAAACATGCTCAACTGTTATAATTTTGCAGTTTATACTGATTTGCTATACGGCAGAATACGTTAAACAACTGCATGCATGTGGTTCAGGAGCTGCCTTTAAAAGATAAAAGCTCCGTGACTGTGTTATTATTAAAGGTTTATTAAGAAACACATTTTGGCACCCGAAGTTGAATAGCAATATGCTTACAGAAACATAATAAAGGATGAATATCAAATAATATAAATATAGATATATCGTACATGTACAATTGTTAAAATACTACAAATTATTTACTATTAAAATTAGCAGTCATTGCTGGTATAAAACTTGTTTTAAAACGTTCCGTTCTGCATTTAGTTAATGTGAAGTTAGAATTGTTTTTTAAGTCCAGTTCATGCGATTCTTCACGGAGTGGGGGTAAAAGGTGGTTGAGGTGAGCATCTGGTTTTAAGATCTTTTTGAAAGTTTTAGCACATAGCTCTTGACGTCTGTCGTCAAGACGCTTGCATTTAGCGATGTTGAGAGCATCTTCGTAATCTGTTGTCGGATAGATAATACAGAAAGCTCTTTTTTGAACTTTTTCAATTTTATCCCCCAAACACTTTGGTAACATGGTGTGCCAGACAGGACAGGCATATTCTAAGATAGAGCGCACCATAGAAAAGTAGACTAATAAGAGGTCATTGGGGGGAAGACCACAGCGCTGTGGGACACGAATAACGTATAAGCGTTTTGAGGCTTTTTTAACTAACGCTTCAGTGTTATCTTGCCATTTCAATTTATAGTTCATGATTAAGCCCAAAATTTTGAAAGAAGGAACCAAGTCTAGAGGTAAACCATCAATGAGGAGTCGGGGGATGTCATTCTCGCTACGGACGAAACTCACTATCATTTCTTTGCATTTCTTTCCGTTCAATTTATGTTGTTATTAACAGTCCATCTTTCAATTGTGTTAAGATCAGATTGTAGGACTGAAAGTTCATTTTTCTTTAAGGACTCCGATATTGTTACGTCATCCACGTATTTCCAATGGTCAGTGCTACTAAGACTATGTTTACTATGTAATTCTCGCCTACACAGCGTTTTTTAATAGAGCTTTAAACTTGGATAACGAGTTAGCGTTTCTAATGTCCGGTTCTAGTTTGTTAAAATCTTTTGATGCTTGGGAGCTTGGTCTTTGTTTTCCCTTGTGTGTGTTCGTCTTTGGGAGGTGGAGGTCGTTTTTTCTTCTTGTGTAATAGCTGTGAATGTCTTCGTTCTTCGTTAATATCATATACCTTGAATACTCGACCTATCACTCCTGACCATTGTAGTCAAGCTAAATATTTGCAGGAGTTTTCGCCTAAGTTTTGTAGCCACGCGCGCGTGCAATGGAAATTAACCTGTGGATTTAAATGACTGTTAGCGATTAAGTTTCCGCCCCATTATATCCTTGTAGTGAAATTTCATCTTTGCCAAACGATAAAGTCCTTTAAATTAAATTGCAACGTGCACATGTAGGACAATTTTCTGCGCGGATGAGTTTTAAAAGTTCGACCTAGCCGGACTGAAATTCATATAGTCATAAATTCAAATTGAAACTTTGTATATAACAGTTGTTTTTCAAATAGAATTGGGAGAACTCAATTAAACATGCAAGCAGTTGATAAGCGAAGCATGTCATTTCGAAATCATCAGACTATGCGGCGAAAATAGTTACAAAACTTCATTTCTCTACACACAAGTGAGTGAGCTAGAGTACTTTCCCGCCGATTTTTCAGTTTTTGAAAGTTAATAAAAGAGCCAATAAAAAGAACTTTTAAAATATATGTAGACCAACTAACTTAAAATGTGATAGCGCTTCTAAATACTTGAAAAACTTAAACCAGGATCAAAGTTATCGGTCGGTGAAAATCGAAAATATACGCGCTGCGTTGTCGAATCGCGTTCGGTCTGTATGGGCCATTAAGCTTAACAGTTTCTGAAAGTGTTTTGAACTGGTTGTAGGTTAATATAATACAAATCAATACCATATTCAATGCCTTTAATTACTTTTTTGACCGTTGTCGTTGCATCGACATGGCCGAGCGCACTAGAAATTGGCAGGTGGTTTAATATAATAGTTTAGGAGTTTATAGTTGCAGCCCCATTATAATGTCGAGATAAAATTTCTTCTTGGTCAAACGGCGAAATCCAATTAAATTTTATAGCATCGTATTTTCGACGTAGCCGGAGTGAAATTCATAAGGTCTGGTTTCAGCCTTGGGTTTGCTGGAGATTCGTCGACATGTCAAATTTTGAGGCGTCAAGCGCGCGGCCGAACTTTTTACTTGCTATAATTGTTTTCAAATAGTATACTATATAGAGATAGCTTATAGGTATGCAAGAAGTTGACAGGGAAAGTCTGTCGTTTGGAAATCATTATAGATTATAGAGCCGAGAAAATAATTGCAAAATTTCAATTGTTTACATATTAACATATATACAAACGCCGAAAATAACTTGAGTAAATGACTGAGTTTCCGCCAGCACGCTTGAAAAAAACCCCAGCTTTTCGTGAAACGCTTGCCGCTATGTCTTTAACATAACATTTTCTGAAATATTTTTGAACTGGGTTGTATGCTAAGATGAGACAAATCCATACCATATTCTATAGATTTGTCATAATTCATTCTTTGGCATTTGCCTTTGCATCGACATGGCCCACATTTAAGCTTCCTTAAAAATTTAAAAGCGCTTATACCCCCTGCACTCTTCAGAAAAAATTCAATACTTATTTATACTCTCTCAAATCAAAAGTCGAAAAATCTTAAATCTTAAAACGGTTTCGAATCTTTTCCAATCCTTTAACGATTAAAAGTATCTAATATATAGGAAGGTAGAAATCGATAGAAACTTTAAAAATTAGTTCTCATTGTCTCTCAAAGTATCTGAGAAGAGAGAATTTGCCATCTTTTGAGCTAAGAGAGCATTATTTTGCCGTCTTTTGAGCTCTTATAAGAGAGCAGACGCAAGAAAAATTCTACGACTGTATATAAAACATATAGGCTATATTCAGTTACTCTTCGAAAATATACTTATAAATATAAATATAAATATTACAACGCACAACTTTTCCTTAAACATAAAATTTAAAAACAAAAACCTTAAATGACCGATTTTCAACTTGCACTAAAGTAACAAACGTAACTGATCTCAAATGTATTTCGCAACTGGATTTTCATCGGAATTCATTATGACCATGAACCATCAAATAAAAAAATAATCACGTTATTTACCGTTTAGGTCGGTTTGTACTGAAACATATTTTCCCTCGGCCATCGGCCTCGGACCGCTTATAAGACCTCGGGAAAATATTTTTTTCAGTACAGACCGAGTCGCAGCCAGTAAATAACATATATATATAATTTTTCAGCGAGGCATAGAAATTGTATATGTGCCGTTTGTATATAATTTCAAGAAGGTGGCTGGGGGATGTTTCAATGAGAAGCTTACGGAAATATTAACCGCGGGTCGTTTTACTAAAATTTGACCCGCAAAAAGAATGTTGTAATTTGTGCAAAACCATATTGTAAATCCTCTGTAAAAGTTCAATTTTTTTTAAATTAAGCAAATTAAAGAGACTCGCGGTAGTATTTAAAACAAATGTATAAAAAGCAGATGGACTTACGGGCATGTATGATAGGGAACGTCTCAGATTGGCCCATCGGAATCATAGTGTTAAGCTGTCCAGTTGCGAAGTCATCCAACACCTGAAACACGAAAAATATTGCCACAGAAATCTTCATGATGCGAAAGAAATTCATATTGAAGCGACGAACGTCAACTTTCAACTGCGTTTGTTTCGTACGGGATAAATATAATATGACCGTACCTCATACGACGCGTTCGTGAGCAATAATGCGTTACAATTGGCTTATAATAGGCTACCACAGAGGTTTGTAATAAGCATGTCATTTTTAAAGTACTATAGCAATTAAATTACTGGTTTATAATAGGCCACCACAGGTGTTTGTAATATGCATGTCATTTTTAAAGTACTAAGAACACAATTAATCATATCTATTTGATCCTGACATTACTGAAATACAATATACACAAAAATAGACTGTTATAACCTTGCTCCTTATAGACAGAATTTTAATTTGTCGCCTATAATGGCTGATGTATATAGTGCTTATATTAGTTGAAGAATTTTGGAGACATTTTTTTGAAAAAATTTTTTTTAAAAAAGCATCTTATAAATAAGTCAATAATGGAAGTACGAGTTGATTTAGCATTTAATTTAACGACAAGACTTTAACCATGATGAAACGTTTTGGTTTATAGTAGTACAGCAGGGAAAAGTGCAACACTCTAAAATGTTTTATTGCACGTTTTGGACAGTGCAGCTGTTGTTTTGTTTTTACTTAATTGTCACTAATATTGGTAAAATGCTGCGGAATTGAGCTAGGTCAAATATCTGCATTTCTAAACAATGTTAATTTAGGCCCCGTTTACATGAGACCGGGATGAAGTCAAACCGGAATGAAAATTGAAATTGTCAACATGTTTACATGAGACCGGTACGAAAATCACAAATTTTCAATTTATTTCCTTTGCCAGGCAATTTCCTTTTTCAGATGGCTTTTGTTAGCATGTGTTGTTCCAATGTCAAGGTTACAGCCGAGACCGGTCTGAAATGTATTTATGTTTACATCCATCCCGGTCTGAATTCATGCCGGTCTGAAGTCAGTCGGTTCGGTTCAGCAGGCGGAATGACTTGAGACCGGTCCGAGTTATTTTCGTCCCGGTCTCATGTAAACATTCATTATAGATAATACTATGACCGAAACGAAATGGTTCCGGTTTGACTTCATCCCGGTCTCATGTAAACGGGGCCTTAGTGTAATTAAGGGTCTATAGGTCTATTTTCCTTAAATTTTGAATATGAATTCTCAGGATCCAAAATATCGTTTACATCAGTGGCGAAGCCAGCCCAACAATTTGGTCACGCTATGCAAATATTTCCGTGTTCATAGACCGTGAAATAATCAATTTCTTAAGAAATGAATGATGCATGGTAATGATTCAAATATCGCATTATTGCATAGCAGGACCAAATTGTCGGGCTGCATGGCCTCGCCACTGGTTTACATGGAAACCAACCTAAACAATTTAGCATAAGGCTTTTTGTCTCAAAAATTTCATTTCCCTTACAGAATTCATTTGCGCCCACAATCACACTATTTGAAGCTTACATTACGTACAAAAATACAATATACATTTTCTTGGGGTTTTTTTCGTGCATTTATGATAGACTGTTATACCCTCACTCCGCATAGACATAATTTTTAATGTCACCTTATGCATATACAATGCTTATATTAGTTGCAGCATTTTGGAGACTATTGTTTGAAACATTAAATTTTATCAAAAAATGTAGCGCGAGTTAAAAGACTTCTAGTTTGGTAAAACGTTTTCGCTAAAAGTATAGTGCAGCAGGAAAAAGAAACTCTCAAAATGTTTTTTTTTTGCACGTTTTTAGACAGTGCAGCTGCTGTGTGTTTTCATTTTTTCACTAATATTGGCATGCAAACAGCGGCAGATTTGTCAAGTGCTGTGGAGTAATATAATTTGCCAAAAAAATTAATTTTGACGATTCTGTTCACAACAACTAAATATCAGTTTTATTTTTACCAAAGAAAATCTAGTCCAGTTAACATGAGAAATTGTATACGCTAAGAATGATGCATTGGGACCAATCTTTGTTCAAGACATTTTATGCTCCATTCTAGATGATTGACAGTTTCATGCAGAGTTGTAACCATTTCTTATTAGCTAAAGTAAAAGCGAAAAGAGTTGTTCCCCTTTCGCTTTACAAACTTTACAAAATTCAAGCTAGTTCAAATAGCTGCAGTTGTAATCAAAATTAAATTAGTGTGATTAAGCGGCCATAGGTCTTTTGTCGGTAATGTTTCGATATATATTGTAAGACTTCCAAAATCGTTTACATGGAAACCAATATAAACACTTCATCAACACATTACCATAAGGCTTTTTGTCTGACAAATTACAGTCCTTATACGGAGTTAACTTCCGAACTTTTTATTATCGAACATTTGCCATATCTTTCGGTTGAAAGTGGGGCTGTTGATATGGTCCTCCTTACCCGGATTCAATGACGTGTGAAGTATTTTGAGCACTTAGCTTCGGAAGTACTTTTTCAGCGCTAAACAAAAGTTAGATAACTTTAAATATTGTTTATAGTGGAAGAAGACGATTAATAGCATTCAATTAATAACATTTGTTTCTTATCTAAAACACGGAATTTCGTACAATTCGTAACAAGCAATTTTGTTAGATCGTGAAGTGCGACTTATTTCAATTACTCAAAATATTTCACACTTCATTAGTGAATCCCATGTAAGCGGGACCGTATAAACAGCCCCTACAGGCCAACAATCTGACAATAACTTGCACTTAGCTATTTTCGTGCGCTTTTGTCTTGCTTTGCTCTGATGTTTGTATTATAAATTAAGGCTCAAATTAGAAAATTAAGGTGTTAATTTAAAATAAACGTGGTTGCGACTCTTAATGTTGTTTTTATAAAAAACGTTGTTGCCAGTCGACGAAAGTGAGCGAGCTGTTTTGTCCAGCAAATTAAATTGTGTTGATTATATCTGGATATATCCATGCCACAACCCCTTGCTTTTATTTTCAAAAAATTGTTTTAACATAAAGCATACTTAATTACGCCATTACTGAACGCAGGCTCGCGTTGTTGCGTCATGTTAGCCATGGCAACACCTTCGTGACGTCAGTGGACAGTAGCGTAGCTTACAAATGGCAGACAACGAAGTTAGCTTACAATAGAAAAATCGCAATAAATACACTTTTGATGCTTTCAAATCTTCAATAATCTCATTCTGATAATTTATTTCAGCTTTTGATATAAAATGATCAATTTCCTAAACATATATATGCTAGGCATGTTATTATACGTAACATCAGCTTCAATTTAATGTAAAATTCAACCACAAACACTTCGCAAAACGTTTTAAAATGTTCTTAAAACTAAAAGCAAACAATACATCAAATTAAAAACATGCTTACCTTCATTAACGCCGGCGACTTTGCTCCATTCTTTTAGACGTTTTCAGATGGTTTTTAGCTCTCAAAAAGGTTTTGAAATTTGCAAAATCTTCCAAAAACCGAGGCAAAAACACAATATATTTGCTGATTTGCAAGAAATGTTTGTTATTTCGCTGTCGTCATTTGTCATACAACAACAAATTTTAAATTTGACCAATCAGTGCTCGCTATTCATGACAGTCCGCCACATATTTTGAGATCAGTGAGGATGACCACCCACTCAACACCGACGGTCACGCCCGCAATCATTGATGAACTTTACACTTCGCTAATGCTTTCGTTTCCCCGGGTGTAAATAGCCGGACGGAATTAGTACCCTCGATCCAGGCTTACGCCCGGAACGGCGCTCTGCGCCGTTGGCTCTAGGACAACATTTCGCAACATGAGTTCCACCTTTGAATTTACTATATGAGTAAATTCTTAAACACGTCCAAATTTATTCGCGGCACAGTTTGAATTTATCAATAGAGTTAATCATAAAACAACAAGCATTAGATAAGGCTACTTGTTATAAATGTAATGGCACTAAAGATTTTCAAGATTTTCAAGATTTTCAAGATTTAAAAAAAAATAGTTTTTAAAAAAGTTTTAAAAGAGTTTTAAAAAGCAAAAAAAGTTTAAAAAGTTAGATTTTCAAAAAAGTTTAAAAAGTTTAAAAAGTTAGTGTTAGGTTTAGGGGTTAGGGGTTAATGGTTAGGGGTTAGTGGTAAGGGTTGGGGTTAGGGTTAAGGTTAGGTGCCGCGAATTTATTATTATGATAAATTCAAAAATGTGCCGCGAATTTATGATAAATTCGGACGAGTTTAAGAATTCATATAGTAAATTCAAAGGTGGAGCTCATGCTGACATTTCACGTACCGATATTTTTCTTGGTAATTTGTATGCAATAATCGCAAATTTATTTCGTATAGTGAGCACCGATCCGCGTGGACGGTCGATGGAAACTTGGAAACCGCTAGTTGATTCTACATCAAAGTCTGTATAAAAAGCTTCAGTTTCCCTTTTTTAATCAACAACCGAACGATATTCGCCCTTCATTATACTAAAACACGATTTCCTTAAAGTGTATATGACATGAAATTTCTTATTTTCTTAAATGAAAGAACTCTTTAAGCTGTAGTGTAACTTATATTTTTTGGTTTCTTGTTTTTATGGTTTGTTCCCGAGATATTTCAATTTGTTTGATATGTAAGTGAGCGTGAATATGTCCGCCAATTTATGACGTCATGTTGGTTGCCAGCTCAACTTACACTGGTTGTAAATGTATTAACTCTAAAAACTGTTGATATCAGTTCACGTTTTTCTCCATTGTTTAATCACATTTACCAGTGAGTGAAGTTTGAAATTATCATCTTGGATGATAGTAGTGTTATTCAACCAGTGTAAGTTGAGCTTGCAACCAACATGACGTCATAAATTAGCAGACATATTCACACTCATTTACATATCAAACAAATTGAAATATCTCGGGAACAAATCATAAAAACAAGAAACTGAAAAATAAATTACACTACAACTTAAAGAGTTCTTTCATTTAAGAAAATAATAAATTTCATGCCATATACACTTTAAGCTCGGCTCACACCAGTGCAAGTAGCCATGTCCCGATTGTGCTCGTCAACTTTTGAAGCAACTTTTTTCGGTTCGAGCAACCTGAAGCAACTTTTTCCTTTTTTTACTAGACTTCAAAATTTACAGTATGAAATGTTTACATGCATGTGATAGACAACTTCATTTTCTTGCTTCGCACGAGCAAAGACCCTGTTCTGTGATACTTTTCTGACAAAGTAATTTGGAAAATCAATTAAGTATGGCAATATGCCGTATAATGCTGCTTATTTGCCCTTGATATTTACTTGCTAGGGTATTCGAAACAATTTATCCGTGCCTACGGAAATTGTATAAAGCTATTTATTATATACATGACATAATAAAGGAATACCGAATTGTTTTCCGTGCAGGATTGCACGATCCATGCAGGCGGGATGTTGCAAGACTTTTCGGCGAAATTTGTCTTACAAACGTGGACGAATTTAATTACATTTGCCATTTTGGCACCAGAATGAGTTTAAAAACATAGTATGGCAAAAAGAGCGTGTGGAAAATACCTGGAAGTAGTTTTAAGAAATAATCTCGGCGGGATGCGGCGAAACGTGATTATGTAAGCCTTTAATACAATTTATAAAGATTTTCTTTTACTCCAAAGTCCAAAATATGTTGTTTGAGTTTGAATCATGCGTTCTATATAGTTTAAGTTATGTTGCTTTTATGAGTTTTTGGTCATTTCTTAAGTTTCTTGTGCCAAATTGCTTACAAAAGAGTTGAAAACTCTTGGCAAAATGCAGATGAATTTTAAAGAAAGCGATTTACATAATAAATAAATAATCAGACGGGCAGTCGTGCAATTAATGATTAACACTATACTCGTGATTTTTGAAAAATGTGCCAAATTGCACTCGCCTCGGTGGCTCGTGCAATTTTGGCCCATTTTTCAAAAATCACTAGTAGTGTTAATCATTAATTGCATTCCTTTCCGTGTGATTACCTTTACCAATGGACAACTTGCATGTTAGACTAAATTTTAAGCTAAGCAGAGAAAAGGGAATCAAACACCACAGCTGAAAAGAATATACTAAAATTAGTAAAAGTGCAAAATTTGGTTGCGAAATGTTGTAAAGCTTGGAAAATATAGCTTTGTAAAGTTTGCATATTTTCAGTATATTTGTATTACGAGCGGAAATTGTTACATTTTCGGCTCAAAAATGGTAACAATTTCCGCACGTAATACAAATATACTGAAAATATGCAAACTTTACAAAGCTATATTTTCCAAGCTTTACAACATTTCGCAACCAAATTTTGCACTTTTACTAATTTTAATAAGTTCTTATCGGGAATTTACTTTTTTTTTTGTCTAGATCGGCTAGATCAAAAATTTGTCTAACATGCAAGTTGTCTATTAACGTAATGAGTACCTGTTGGTACCAACAACTTTTAAATTTTAATGGAAACTTTTTTTAGTTCAGGCAAATTTTGAGCAACTTTCATGCTTTTTAGATAGCGCCTTTTTGGTCTAAAGAGCAACTTTTTTGGATTTTATGAGCACAATCGAGACATGCGTATAAGTGAAAGTTGCACGCACGCTTATCATTCGTCATCAATTACTGCGACAAAAATCCTAGTGCGGGGAAAACATTTTTTTGTCAATCGGACACCTGTACAACAAATATATATTTGACCACATCACCCCGATACTTAAGGAACTGCGCTGGTTTCCCGTGAAGTCACATCTGTACAGTCGCGATGCTTTATTAGCTTTCAAATGCATGAATGATTGCGCACCTGCCTATTTATCGTCTCAGTTCAAAACGAAAGGTGCAGTGAGTGGTCGCGATACTAGAAATACTAAACAGCTGGACGTTCCGTTATACAGATCAACTGCAGGACAAAGAACATTCCATTACAGAACTGTCACTCTCTGGAACAACATTAACCCTGACTTAAAACTTTGCAAATCTATTCCAAGCTTTAAAATTAAACTGAAACGGAAACTCCTTCAGCAATTTCTAGATAGTTAGCCTAAGGGCATGTTTTTCTGTTGTCGTTGTCGTTGTTATTGTCGTTGATGTTGTTATTGTTGTTGTTGTTTTTGCTATCGTTGTTGATGATGTTGATGTATGTTGTATGCTGCTGTTGTTAATCTTGTTGTCAAGAATTTGATGTTGTGTTTGTGTATAAAGTAATTGCGTGATCTTATTACATGAATTTAGGATCTGATGTATAATTATAGTAATTATTTGATATGTATATATATTTTTGTCAGTGAAAAGCCCCTTTAGGGGAGTGTCAATAAAGTCAATCAATCAATCAATCAATCAATCAATCAATCAGTATATCAAACATGTTTGATGTTTTCTAGCCACCTCCGCAGGCATCTCACCCGAGGAGTCGGGTGCTGGGAAAAGTTTGATGAGATGCCTGCCATAAATCATCGACACAAACATTTTATTATACATTTTTCACTGATATAAATTTGTGTTTAAAAACACATTGTTCAAGCATATTATCGCGAAACGACCTGAACATACAAAAACTGAAGACAGCATACCTTTTTCATTGTCCTTTTATTAGTGATATTCAACCATGTCGAAGAGCTTGCAACCAATGTGACATCATATATTAGCGGACATATTCACACTCAATTACATGTCAAACAAATTGAAATATCTCCATAAAAGCAAGAAAACGAAAAATGAGTTACACTACAACTTAAAGAGTTCTTTCATTAAAAAAAATAAGAAATTTCATTTCATATGCACTTTAAATTTAATAAACGAAATCTCTTGCGAACGCTAAACTTATTTTATTACGACTACATTACATTGTGATTACAAATATGTGACAGAATGTAAATCAGCAACGTGTTAACATTTTTCAAGTAAAATATGGGTTAACACTACAGTTCTACTTTCTTACAAATGAAATAATATTTCTGGCTGAAAAAATTGCATCAGAGTAACCCAACGCTACGAGAAGCCGGTAATCATGAGAAAAGATTCAAAACTTGAGTTCCCTTCGGATTTTATACACCACAGTAGCGAATCCAGCAATGAGGTACTGGGACTAGCTTGTAGATATAGCTAAAGCCACAGTTAATAACTTCGATGACGGTCTTCCTATGATAGCAATCGCCTTTATAACTGAAGTACACGGTGCGTGTAACCTTACCCTCACTAACAGTAGGATGGCTTTCATTCAACCACGAGACAGCATGAGTTTGACATTTTAGATTTTTATCATATCCTCCCTCGGGACAAATCTTTGACATCTGTGTTCCTGCATTACCAACAAATCTGTACCATTTGATTGGAATTTTTGTGTCACACAACAATGAAGCCTGTGGGCCTGAAGTTGTATATTGTATATTTCGATCTTTGTCGTCGAGGAATGTATAATTTTTGCATTCTTCACGTCCCACTGAAAATGTACAATAGTTGACCGATTTAACTCTGTAACTTGAGCCTAGCCAATTTCACCCCTCTGCGTTTTTCTATGTTATATTTGAGGTTAATTTAATATGTAAGCTAGATAAGCATTTAAGTTGAAGCAGGTCGTTAAATTATTTTAACATATATGTTTTTAACAGGGAGAGCGTGAATTTAAGGTTTTATATTATGCTATAATATAATAAAGGCTGTTTTAAATTCGGTAAATGAGAAAAGTGTGACTCCAAAATTTTGGTACTTCAAATATACATGCATGGGCCAAAAATCTCATACTGCATGTAGCTAGCTAATATATTAATTCTGAGACGTTTGAAACTGATATGAGCAAAGGCAACAGCTCATTCACGTTGTTTTGTCAAAGGAATATTGATAATCTAATCTAGCCTTTATTAATACGTTCTCATCATTAACCGGCAGTCGAAAGCTCATAACAATAAATATTTTAAAACTAGAGAACGTCCAAAAACTTATATCTGGTTGCATAGAAAACCTATGTTGTTTGTATAGAATTGAAATTATCAAACCACATAGCAAACCATTTCTAATCACAACAGTCTATATAGACATTGCAAGCATGCAACAGCAGATTTCTTTGAGAATTTTGCGGAAAATTTAATAAAAGCTTTTGATGATGAAAATAAAGAATTCTATATTCTTGGTGATTTAAATTGTAATATGGTAATGACAGGTAATGAAAATATGCCGTTAAAGAAAATTAAATATTTATATGAATTGTATCAAAGGTCACAATTAATTCAAGAAGCTACCCGAGTAACTATGACAACCTCCTCCCTTATTGACCACATAATAGCTAATGCTCCAGAACAAGTTTCTTATTCTGGTGTTATCCACACTGCAATAAGTGACCATAGTTTAGTTTTTGCGATTAGAAAGATTTGTGTTTTTATGAAACTAGAAAACACAATTGAAATTAGAAATATGAAGAAATTGGATACCGAAAAATTTATTGAGGATCTGATGCAACAACAGTGGGAAAATGTGTATTTTTTCGCTGAAACTCCAAATGCAAAGTGGGAAATTTGGAAAATGCTATTTTTAGAAGTTTTAGACAGACATGCACCCCTTCAGAACAAGAAGATCAGAACATGACGAGTCCGTTGGATTACAAGTTCCATAAAAGAACTTATTAATACAAGGGACAAGCTTAAAAAAAGCCATTATTACCAACCTCGAAAATAATCGGTTAAATTATTAAAGAACTAGGAATAAAGTAAATATAGAACTAAGAAATGCCAAAAAAGATTACTGCTCCACGAAAATTACTGGTGATAAGTGCAATCCTAAGGAAGCTTGGAAGACCATAAACAGTTTATTGAGAAGGCAGACCAAACCAACAATTGTAAATGAGCTAAAACTTGGTGAAAATAGTTTAACTGACCCTAAAGTTATTGCAGAGGGTTTTAATTATTATTTTTCAAATATTGACCCAAATTTATCTAGCCAAATTGATACTTCAAATTTGAACTTTGAAACATATGTCAAAAAT
This sequence comes from Paramuricea clavata, assembly GCA_902702795.2. NCBI lineage: Eukaryota > Metazoa > Cnidaria > Anthozoa > Malacalcyonacea > Plexauridae > Paramuricea > Paramuricea clavata. Next base: position 39,143 of record CACRXK020001704.1, read on the forward strand.
GCTGAATCCCAACCTGTCTCGATCAATCACGTCTACCAACTTCTGACTGGTCTCTCAAGCAACAAAGCCGCCACAGTTGTCAACAAAATTTCTTGCAAAATTATTAAAATTACTTCACCTGCTATTTCAGATTCACTAACACATATTTTTAATCAGGCCATTACTCTGTCCTCAATCCCTGATGAATGGAAAATGGCTAGAGTAATACCTCTATATACAAAAATGGCCAACGTAATGTGGCAGGAAATTACAGACCAATTCCTGTCCTGCCTGCCGTTAGGAAAAAATTCTATATAATCAACTGTACATTTACTTATCCAAATTTAGACTTTTAATTAAGTGATAGTGACTTTGGTTGTCAAAAATTTCATGCTATGACTACTGCATTATTAGAGTTGCACAAATGACTGGTATGTGAATTTAGACAGAAAAATGTTTAACCTGCTTGTCCTAATTGACTTTAATAAAGTATTCGATACAGTCGACCATCAAATTTTATTGACGAAATTGGAGCTGTATCTGCGGTACAAAAGGCCAGGCACTATCTTTTCTCAATTCATATCTCTCAAATCGAAGTCAGAAATGCCAAATAAATGGATTTTTGTCATCGGAGAAAGTGATTAGATGTGGTGTGCCACAAGGCTCTATTTTAGGGCCATTATTTTTTTTATTGTACATCAATGATTTGCCACAATGTCTACCAAAAACAAAATCCCGGTTATTTTCTGATGACACAAACCTGACAGTTTCTGGCAAGCTTCTTACACTGTAGTGAATTCTGATTTAGAAAACCTAAAAAATGGCTAATTGCATATAAACTTGCATTGAAAACTGAATTTATGTTAATTGGCTCAAAACAAATGATTAAAAGTATTTCGAATTTGCAGCCAAATGTGGTCATTGAAAACAAACAGATTAAACAAGTGCATGAGTGCAACGAAAATATTTGCAGGAAAATAACAAATGGAATTTCTGCTCTTAGACGTTTAAAGGATTTTGTTGACAGGCAAACACTTCTTTCCGTTTATGATGCTATTGTTCGCCCGAACTTCGATTACTGCTGTGAAGTATGGGGTTTGTTCTGTGAAACTCAATCGAAACGACTTCAAAAACTCCAAAATAGAGTTACTCGAATTATCATGAATATGAGCAATGACACAGATCATTCTGCGCTGGAAGACACTTAAAGTAGAAAAGGGGAAAGCCAAGGCAAAAATGAGGTATAAACTATTAAATAACATGGGCCCTCAATCACTCACTAACTTTTATTCACTTATAAAAGTGAGATGACTAGCTATAATCTTCGACACGTTTCAAGTATTCTTTTTTTACCGCAACCGCGGACTAATAATTTGAAAAAAAGTTTTATGTACGATGGATCACTCCTTTGGAATTCTATTCCTAAGGAAAGTAAAGAGAGCAAATCCTTTAATTTCTTCCTTTCGGACGAAAATTAAATCGCTGCTCACATTGATATTGACAGCAAATATATGCATCTGTAAATACATTATTACCTAATATGCTGCATCTTATATTTTAATACTTAATATATTTTATACTATGTTTCCTATTTTGTAAATAGCTTTTTCATTTTTGCTGTGTACTTCTTGTTCACACGCCCCTTGTGGAAATTAGCTTTCGTTGACGAGGTTAGCGTGTTTAAATAAATAAATATATCTATGCTAATGGTATGACTTGGCATGATACGGTATTGTAGAATGTGGTGCCGTGTGATCTATTATTGTATGGTATGGTATGGTATTGTGTGATATGGTCTGGTCTGCTCTGGTCTGGTATGCTGCGGTATGTTATGCAGTGTCCTTTAATTTGACGTGGTAACTCGGCATAAGATACACATCATATCATAGGACATTGCATGACATACAGCAGCATACTGGACCATACCATACCACACAATACCATACCATAACATAACAAACCATACTATACTATACATATAATCTATGACACATGCACCATGCCATAGCATAGCATACTATCCAGACAAAACCATGACACACCAAACCATAACATAACATACCATGCCAAATTATAGATCAACCGTATCATACCAAGCCATACCATACAATAACACGTCACTCCATATAGCTTATCATCATACAATATACCACACTATACCATACCATGCCATGTCGCAACATACTTTACCAAGCCACACCACCTCATAACATACCATACCATTTCATAGCATAGCATTAGATAGCATACCATATCATACCATACTATACCATACCATACTATACCATACCATGTCATGCCATACCATTTCAAACCCAAGCACACCACACCATACCATATCGTACCACACCATATTGTACGATATACCACACCATACCTATAGCATACGTATATACTATCTCATTCCGTAGCAAACCAAACCATACCACATAATGCCACAACGCACCATTCCACTCCATACTATACCACTTCACACCTTATCACACCATACCACATCATACCACACCATACCACATATACGTATACCATACCACACTATACTATACTATACTATACTATACTATACTATACTATACTATACTATACTATACTATACTATACTATACTATACCACATAGTACCTTTTACACCATGGAAATGTAAACCACAACATACCATACCACTATTCTCGTACTCAGAACCCTTCTTACGCGCGGTCAACCGAGGGCATCCGTCGATATAATCAAAATATTATAGCTCAAAATAGTTTATTTAGCTCTGATTACTGTGTGGAGTGCGTGTAAGTAACGGTTGGTTAGGTTGGAAGTTAGGTGCAGGTTAATGCTACAATATTGTATTGTATTGTATTTAATTAAAACAAAAATTGATTTTCGCTAATTTCGTGATTACGACGGACTAAATAAATTGTTTTATGGACAACTTTACACCTGAAGTTTATACCTAATAATTACCTGAACAATTTTTTCCATTTCCTTTCCAACCAATGTGGCACTGACAGTTGTATGAGCCTGGAGTGTTGGTGCAGTTTGCGCTAATATCACAATCGTTAGTCATTTCATGGGAACATTCATCAATTTCTTGTAAGATTTTAAAATAAGGAACAAATAAGTTATATTGACAAACCACCTAAAAGACATTCGTAAACGACAGATTGGGAAATACAATCAACAGACGATATCCTATCTATATATGTCCTAACCGATACCCCATTCTGATGTTCCACAGTATTGTACAAACTCGTAGATAAAACAAGATCAGCATGCAGAACAAAATGAGAGACTTACTAGAAGTAACAAAGGCGTATACGCGACAAACAAGTGTGACGTTTTCTTTACTTTGAAAGACAAACGTTATACTAGCTTAATATCATATTTCGTATAAAACCATTAGAAGGTTTATGAGAGTTGGCATTAAGTTCGAAGACCGTATGGCCGGGAAGATATACCAATGCATACCATGACAATATATTGAGTTGCTGTTCGATCGGATTTGAGAGTATTTATCTATATATACTCAGATTATTTCGGCTATTAGTTAACAGTATGTGGACAAGCAGAGTGTTTGTCCTCTGTCAATTAGATTAAGGTCAAAAGTTGCTATGATTCGAGCAGAAAAGCGAAGTATGATGCCCACACTCTTGCTGGTCGTTGGAGATCCGGAGAAATTATTGATTGGTTATAGCAAGGCTTGGTTACGAATTAAGAGTGACTTTGTCCTAATGTGCATGTGAGTAAATGTATGCCTTCAGATCGCGCGTACTATGTACGCCTTCGTATTCATTAATATTATTATCACCTTTTTCACAGATCTCTCCTTCGTATCCCTTCTTACATAGACATTTGAAAGGTTTCTCTGGATCCCAGATCATTGTTCCACCATTATGACATTCATTCACTTCCCCTCTGCACAATGCCTTCAAAATAGTTGATTATACATGATCACATGCAAACATACTGGTATCTATTTTAAAGACTCGAAATGTTTAAATACCAGACAAGTTATATTTTGTTTTAAAAGCTAGTCGATTCATTGAACCAATATTTGAGTATACCAATTCCCTTTTAGTTGCATGTCGAACGCCAAAATGTCCCAATTGTTATTTTCTGCTCGGCATTTTCGTCAACGCTCATATATAAAATTCAAAGCTTAAATATAGTTAAAACAATACAGTTTTATGTAAACGTGTGAAAAAATAATATCCCATGTTCAAAACATGCCCATTTTTGAACAAGAGCTATACAGACCTGCTAAGAAATTGTTATCAAATAATTTACAGACCTTTTGCAAAAAAATCTTATTAGAAAAAATATCTAGATCAAATTAAGGGTTGGGGTATATACTTGACTCGAATTCCTATACTTGGGAACGTTTTCCGATATACAATATTTTTCAACAGTTCCAGGAATTAAAATTTTTAAAATGGAACAGTTTTTATCTGGGAGAGTGGAGGCTAATTTCCATAAATTTCATGGACGTTCATAAAATTATTAAACGCAAAGTTTGAAAGACTCTAGGAAAAGTTTGAAAGAATCGAGCATGGAGAGTTATATATGGTCAACGAAATTCCGTAAGGCTGCCAATAAGAAATAGATCCTGTGCACTTCAGGTTTTTAAATGTTTAAATGGAATAACGCCAAAAGCCTTTCAAGATTATTTTTAAAATGTTGCACATGCTTAATGTACACGTGCGAATAACACGAATATTGTCCTTCCGAAGATCAGGGGGGGGGGGCGGTTGTTGAAAGTTCGGTTAGCGCTAACCTGTTTTAAAATATAACCCGCTGTTCTAGTTTGTGTATTTCTGTACGTCTGTTTATTTCAAAACTTCAGAGAAATAAACTCCTATCGATTTCCGGATCTCTAAAAAAATATTTCAAAATTTATAGACAAGCTGTCAGGAAGTTTGCTTTGAATTTTAGGTTAATCTAGGGTTAAGCCAGCTAACCCAGTTTTGACCACCCGTTCCGTGAACTGGAACTGGAAAGAATACCTTTGCTTACCAAGGGCCGGAAATTATTTTTAACAAACTAACTCCAGTGATTTGAAGACAGAATCATCACTTTAAGATGAAAGTCTAGCTGCAAAGATTTTAACTTTGACTCTTAATCTGTACATACATACATTTTATATATTTTATACAATTTTAGGCAACTATCATAGCTTAATGTAATATTGGTAATATAGTTTTAGTTTTAGTGGACAGTAACATCGACAGGTCCTTGGTTGATACCATCAATCTATGTTGCTGAAATAAGTTTTTAACCTGTATAAATATCACAATGATATTATTGTTTTTATTACTATTATATTCTCCCGCATATATTGGCGTCTAGGAGGGGGAATCTTTTTTATATTTTTAATACATTCGTGTAAAATTTCCCTTTTCGTGTGAAATTTTTACTCTGATCGGATATTTTAAGCAGGAGGGGAGCTTAGCCCTCTTTTTCATAATTTTCCCTCTAGCCCTCCGCCTGTTCCGCTACCTATGTAAAATAATTTAGAGCGATTCTGGTATTAATGGTGGCTATACCCTTAGTTTCCAAATAATCTAAAACGTATATACATCATTGCTTACCACCTGACTTCGGTCAACATTATCTTTGATGAACGTCCAAACTCGCTTTTTTCTGCTGGCATTATTGTCAAAATTATGTTGAGTCGTATTTGTCAACTGACAGTTCCATTCGTGTCCCTCAGACTTCTCCTTGTAGTTGAATGCAACACAGAAACGGTAATCTGCGCAATTAAGGCCGCAAACCTCGTACGTTGGTTCTCTGAATTGAGCGATGATGTTTGTTTTTAAACTAGTCACATCTAAAAATATTAATTTATTCATTCTGTGGTTTCATATAACGTCACCTGGGCGGCAAGGGTCCGTGGCAAGGCTAAATGAGAGCGTTTATGTTGTTTTATGTTGGCCAATATAATAGTCGGAAAACTCATTTACATAAAGGTCCAGTTACACGTGCGATTTTTTTCTCGCGCCGGCAACGCAACGGGTTAAATTTCATTGCGTTACTCGCGCGAGTGATGAAATTGCCCGTGTAACATATCTGGCGCGGTAACGCAATTGCAACCCGATATTTTCGGCAATCGTTGCGGAAAGTTGAAATGCTTGAACTTTCGGCAACGATTGCCGAAAATATCAAATTACCCAGCCATTGTTTGAGCAGGAAACGCATGGGCTATTTTAAGATAGCCAATGAAATTCGCTTCTGTACGGACAGCGTGCTGTAGCGCTGCCAAATATCGAAGCGTTATTGATTGATTCACGCATTATTGTGTCTTTCTTGTAAAGCGTTTCAGATAGATTATCAACTATCTTTTTGAAATGATCAAAATCCATTCGCATAAATCTTTCAAATCCTGGTGTGTCGTCGGCAGCCAGATCGGGAAGAAGCTGATCGAAATAACCTTTGTTTTTTCTCTCTAGAAGCCAGTGCCGGCTCCAAATACGTTTCTTTTGTTTAACCTCCTCGTCATCTTCTTCCAGCAAAAGCATTGCAGCTATGACCACAAGTTCTTTCTTCGACGCTATGTTGTTGTCAGTGACGTTTGCGAATTGCAAAACACTAGTGCCCGTTTTTTTCATGCAAATAGTTGCGACGCGGCTAAGCTATCATTGCTCGTGTCACCACTTCACTAGCGCGAGTAACGCAATGAAATTTAACCCGTTGCAAAGGCGTTGCGTTGCCGGCGCGAGAAAAAAATTGCACGTGTAACTGGACCTTAAGATGCGTTGACAGCCATTTTGTTTCCTAGCTCTTTTGGTTGGCTTCGTTTAAATGATTCACCCACACTTTAGTCAAATTAAGCTAAAATATCAAGGGAGAAAAGTAGGCCCTCAGAAATTTACTTATATAATTGCTATAACTTGAATGACTTAGTACTACATTGAACTGGTTAGACCGATTCCAAGTCTCTCTTTTGTCCTTTAGTATAATAGTATCGATCCACGATTGTGCACATTACATGACGTAGTATACGGAGGGGCGGAGCGAGAAAGAGAGACTTTGCTCATGAGCAATTAGTTCAGTTAGATTTCAAGTTGATTTTCAGGTAAATTCAGGTAGATTTACAGAAGGTATTCGGGTAAATTCAAACCAATACAGGTGATTCCTAGGACAAGAGGAAGTTAATTCTAGAAAATAACTTTGAATTCGGAAAAAACTGAGGTGTTTTTGACAAAATTTGGGGAAAATACGTTATGTCCGCAAAAAATTTTTTGATGTCCCGAAAACTGGAAAAAAAAAGAAAAAAAAACAAAACTGATATGTCCGGAAAATTTTTTGTAATTGCCGTAGAATGATAGTATGGCCGAAAATTGTTTGGCGATGGGAGGAGATCTCAACAAAATAATTGGAAAAAAATTTTCAGGTAAAATTTGAAATTTGGATCAATTTCAGGTAGATTTAACCAAACACCCCCTGACGCGAGTTTCTCGCGACGGCACTGATCGGGCTAGTTTTCCAAAGGTCGTAGGTTCGATTCCCACCGTGACGCGCCACGCATATTTTTCAAGCTTGCCCGGTGTGGATATACACTCAGAGTAACACCACAAGCATCATTAGAAAAGCTTTCGACTCAATCGACCACTCTATTTTACTAAAAAAGATGAATGAGCGATTTAGAATTTATGGGGTTGAACTAAAATGGTTCGAGTCTTATCTTACAAAGAGACAAAAAGTGTGTTTTGTCGTCAATGGTCATACATCATCACCTAGACAAATTATATCCAGAAGGCTTCATTCTTGGCCCACTATTCTTTTTACTATACAGGTGTATAAAAAAACTGAACAGATTTGAAATTGCTCTCAATTTCGAAAAACAGCTATTAGCATCTAATTTTTGATATATATGGCTTCTTTGGGTACTTGTAATGTAGAATAATGAAAAAATTTTCGCGAACACAAATTTTGTAAACCAGGTGGGTTTGTCTTTTCCGACAAACTAAAAATGGCTGGCGCACGCAATTTAAAAGATATAATCGTATTTTGAGTTAACGGATGAAAAATGTGTTGGGTGTTTAATTGCTGCAAGAAATTTCAGACAATTTGCTTCAGTTTAAGCCCTTCAACTATTCACGCAAACTTACATTTTTCCAAAAAAATCAGCAATTTGCATGCTTAATTAATGCAGTTGCCCAATTTGCATATGTCAGCAATATGCAAATTAGGTAAAGGCATTAATTAAGCATGCGAAAAGCTGATTTATTAGAAGAAAATGGATAGTTAAAGGGCTTAAACTACAGCAAATTGTCTGAAATTTTGTACAGTAATTAAAAACCCAACAGATTTCCATCTATTAACTCAAAATACGATTATATCTTTTAAATTGCATGCGCCAGCCATTTTTAGTTTGTCGGAAAAGACACACACCCCTGGTTCACAAAATTGGAGCTCGAGAAATTTTTTTCATTATTCTACCTTATAAGTACCCAAAGAAGCTATATACATAAAAATAGATACTAATGGCTGTTTTGCGAAATTAAGAGCAATTTCAAACCTGTTCAGTTTTTTTTTATACATGCTATATATTAACGATATGCCAAAGTGTCTAAAATCTACAACCCCTTGCCTCTGCGCTGACGATACCGAGATTTTTCCATCATCACTTGATTATGATACACGTGTTAAAAACCTAGATGATGATTTAAAAAATCTTCACAGTTGGGTTGCCAAAAATAAGTTACAACACCATCCAACTAAAACAAAATTGATGTTCATTGGGTCACCATACAATCTTAAAAATATGACTGGTGATGCTACTGTATTTTTTTGCGACAAACCAGTTCCATTTTAACTCATTCTCTTAAAAGCTTAAGAGCAGACATCAATGAAAATTTGAGCTGGGAAAAACATAGTGACAAAATATGTAAAAAGGCAAATGCCGGTATTGGGGCTATTAAAAGAGCTAATTACAGGTAAACTACGTGAAGCGTTCCTCTTTTCACTTCCTAACTCATTTGGAATTTTCCTCATTAGCTTTGCAGATTTGAAAAACTCTTTGCAAATCTCTTGAGGGAATTTGCAATGTTCCTATCGGCTGTTGCAATATTCCAATGCAAACAGACTTCATTATAAATTTTCCTAACTTCCTGTTTTAATTTCCTGACAGTTCCTGTCTGTTTTGAGCGTTGTGATTGGTCGATTATTTTTGTTAGCCAATTGCAATGCCCAGAACAGAACAGAACAGGAAGTTAGGAACTTGTAACAGGAAGTTAAGAACTTCTAACAGGAACTGAGGAAAATTTAATTGTCTTTTAGCAACATTGCAAATTTCCTCAAGGGATTTGCAAGGGAATTTTTTAAATTGCAAAAGTAATGAGGAAAATTGCAATCAATTTAGAAACTCAAACGCTTCACGTAGTTTACCTGTAAACTGTACGTTGGATATAAATACATTACAAACCATATAAAAAGTACTACTGTAGTGCAGCCATATTTTAACGCAATTATTGCACCCTATTGGGAAACTGAACACCGCGGAAAAACGTCTGCGCATGCGTCAACCTTACCTGTAATAGTATTGCGAACTTGATGAGAAGCTGTTCCGAACGTTTCCGAAGGCTCAAAATGGCGGTAAAAAGGAGTGACTTCATTGTGCGTCTTTACAGCCAGATTTCGAACGCAAAAATAAACATGTCATTCTAAAAACTAGGAATAAATACAGCCAGAAGGTTCAAGAAATTGTATTGTACAAGAACATGAACTAAAGGTGATTGTTGACAAATTTATCGTCTGAAACATTTTGTTTAACTAAGCAACGACAATTTCCGAATTTTCGTTTGAGATACATTTCTTTACAAAAAACTGTGTCGCCAAATATAAAAAATTGCGTGTTCACAATAATTAAACTTTTGGATTTATTCTACAATTTGAGTGGGTTAAGAAGCTTAACTTTTCGAGAGTTTTCTTAACTTTTGAGTTTAAATTTTTGTTTTGAATAATTTTGCAAAAATTTTCGAAGTCGTGTCCGTTAACACCAACAATTTTTTACATGAATTATATTTCATTCCATACTTTAAATGCCAGGACGTTTTTCCGCGGTGTTGGGAAACTGTGGTAAATTGCTACAAGATAGACTACAAAGATTTCAGTCTCGCACACGGCAAGGGTAATAACTGGTGCCACCCACGATATAAGGTCCGCTTGACATTCTTAATACCCTGTCTTGGGAAACACTTGATAACAGAAGAAAAAAATCCAAGGCTGTGTTTATGAATTAATCATCTTGAGGAAATGAATTGTGCAATATTTTATCAACGCTTCCATTGCATCGACAGTAATATTGTGATTGACTGTAAATAAATTATTACACAATATAATACAAACTAGCATAACTAGAGACCTAAATAAAAAGTCGGTCTACGTGTTAAAAAGTGTCAAATGACCACGCTGCCCCGGGTCTAAAAGAATCTTTTTACAAAAGAAATTAAATGTGACACAAAATATCTACAATTTCAGAAATAGCGAAAATGATTTAACTCCGCCAAAACAGAATATCTAAGTACTATTTCAAAAATCATTAATAATTCAGGAGCAAAACACAAAGAAAAATCATAAGCGTGTCGTGGTTTTATATGTCATAAAAAATCACGTTAAAATTTACATAAACTTTAGCTTTGATTTTCTCGGTTTGGACAAAGTTTATTTTACAAATTACTTCGCCAATGAACTCGTATAAGATCAGTCGTTTTTGAAGCTATTTAAAGCACGATAATGTAGTCGTGTTTTATCACATATAAAACACGTCGACGCGTAGCGGAGTGTCTCAGATGTGATAAAACACGACTACAAGTGCTTTAAATAGCTTCAAAAACGACTCATCTTATACGAGTTCATTGGCGAAGTAATTTTTAAAATAAACTTTGTCCAACCGAGAAAATCAAAGCTAAAGTTTATGTAAATTAACGTGATTTTTTATCACATATAAAACCACGAGACGCTTATGATTTTTCTTTGTGCTTTGTATAATTCAGGTGAATTATTAATGAGTTTTTGAAGATTGCATCAAGCCCTATAAATACTGCATACTATATATAGAGGATGCGCACCAGAATTGACAATATTTTGAGAGAAATGCGACTGAAAGTCGGAAAGTATTTGACATGTATAAAACGTACCCCGAGAAAGCAATATTCTTTTGTTTTAAATGCTCAAGTATTCGACCACGTTGCCGAAAGCAACTGAGTTTGGCAAAGCCGAAACGCGAGGCTTAAATTTTTATACCAATGCTTTCTGAAAAGTATGTACATTTTAAAAAAGCATGTATATTTTGTTATTTTTACTGAAACAATATATATATATGTCATCATTTTGTATGTTTTTCGCCGGTTTTCTCGAGTTCTCGTACGCATGTTTATATAATTTATCTTTCAAATTTTCACTTTTTTGTCAGCCTCGCTTAACGTCTTTAATTTTACACCTACTAAAAATTAAAGACGTTATTTACCGGCAGCGTCAGTATGGATGAGAAAAATTGTGCCCTCGGTCTTGAAAACGTCCCTCGCTCTTCAGGCTCGCGCCATTTTCACATAGATAAGATATCTATGCGTTTTCAAGACCCCGAGCACAGTTAATTTCTCTCATTCGGACCAGCAGCCGGGCCATATATAAAATTTCCTTGCATGACACATACAATTTGTATATGCCATTCAGCGAAGCATTGCATATACTTTCAAGACGTTGCGGGGAACGCATCAACGAGAAGCGTGCGGAAAGCTTTGCCG
>CACRXK020001705.1:0-49325 GCA_902702795.2 Paramuricea clavata
CGCGGACGTCGCATTAAACAAGTTTTATTTTAAAACGATGGCAAATACCATTAAAATATTTTTATCACAGTAAATAAAATGAAATTATACTGGAAAAAATGTACAACATAACAGAGCCTAGCAATATATTAAGAAGATATGTTTTATCATAAGTTTTTACGACTTCTATGACGACGAATCTTTGCAAATATCACGTCGTCTCGGATGGTAGTTTTGGCGGGAAAATGTGCATTCGTAACAATAGTCTATAAAGCCTGGTTTCTATCATATCGTATGGCTGTTAACGTGTCATAACAGTGTCACAAATCTCGCAGAAGTAAACTGTGTCAACTGTGACTAGGCTCACACTCGAAAACTAGGCTTAGGTTAGCACGTCCGCGTCACAAATTCGCGTTGTAGATCTTAAGCTCCCTACTGCCTAACTGCTATAAAATTTACTGCTGTTAAACCATGGTTAAACCAACTAAATTTAATTTGTTGACATGAAGGAACTAGAATTATTTAGGCCTATGATACAAGAAAGGCTAGAATTATTTTCAGGTCTGGTTTTGTCAATGTTCATTGAACATTGACAAAACCAGACCTGAAAATAATTCTTCTCATATTGCAACTTCGCATATTGGCTGGAATGGTCTAAAGGGTTTTGTCCAAGATTATAGCACAAGGTCAACCACATCAGTGATTCACCGAAACTGACAATCAGTCGCATAATTGTCGCTTGAAGTGGTAAGAGAGTTGCCTATCAATTGCCAGGTTCCGACCAATTATTCACGCCAATATTGCACTAATGCATGGACGTGGCGATAAACAATGTATATTAAAGTACACTGTAAAGATTGGACATCTTTATAACATCTGTAAAGAACATCTGAGACTGAGGGAAACAGTGTGTTTTGTGGACCCATGCAAGTAAATCCAGCTACGATTTAATTTTGGGTAGGAGATATGTTATGTCCAGAAAATTGTTTCAACTCGTGCAATTTGGGGCCAAAAACTAAAGGTACACGTAACCTTTGTATCAGTTGCTACTTGGGTTAAAATAAATATCTATAATCCGACAACAATACAAGTTATGACGTAGCCCAAACAAGTTAAACATTTTTAAACGCATAGTAATATTCTTAATCCTTTCTAATTTCAAGCAATGATGAAAATGATGATAGCGCCAAAAAATGTTAGAATTATAGTGTAAGCAATTTTACTCGCCCTTCAAAGTCGTCGACTCAAATCATCAAAGAAAAACCCAAAGAACAAGAGCTTGGGCAGAAATAATTCAGGAGATATTAATGAAACTCCTGATAAAATCAAACATTTATCGAATTATGAACAAGTCAACGTATACATGCAGTTCTCAAAAAGACTGGGAAGGACGAAAATCATGATGATCACTTATACAGCCATCTAAATGAAGTACACAAGGACTACGTAAATCAGGGAGAAACTGTAATTTAAGGGGGCTCTTGTACGAAATCGAAGCCCGTTTGATTTATCTAGTAGATAAGCTCAATGTAGAGAAAACAAGTGGAAAAAATTGCCAGTAACGAAACTGAACGTTTTCGATTTGAATAGAAAATACCAATCCGAAGAAATTGTTAGACTGTTATCATTATATCTAAAATGTTTAAAACATCACCTATAGTCGTGTTTACATTGCACTTCATGATTTAGGAATGTTTGATAATTGTTATTCATGACATTTAAAAAGCACCACAGACTTCCTGCTGAATTTCAATGAACTTGTTTCTGTTGTTCATTTCTTCTTCCGCTTTCATAACGCGTACTTTAATTGAAGTGCATCCTCAATTAAAGAAGATGTTTTCAAAGTGTTTTCATTTTGTAGTTTTTGTAATACTGACGATGATTTTCCTGTTACTCCAAGGTACGTTTTCTGTCGTTAATGTATAACAACATTTATTTATATTTCTTGTGCTTTCAAATACGCAGTAGCCGCGATAGCTGGTAGTGACCTGTGTCCATACAGTACAAGTTCAAACAATAATTATATAGATGTGTATACTACAGTGATAACGAATCATTTCGGTATTGTATCAAAACAGTTTGCAAAGTTAAAACTGCACCCAGTGCGTCTGTAGGAATGATATATATAAACCCTATGTAAATTTTATTTTTAGCCTAACACACTAACTGCAAATTATTTGCGATTTAATTAATATGTCCTGTTCCATTGAAACTGTACTTAGAGTTCGATCTCGCAAAGATTAGCGAGCTTAAGTGCCTGTATCACTTGTGGGACCTTTATGAATTTGAAAATAGCGTAAAAAGTATAGTTAATCTTTCTCAGCAGGGTTCCATTACGCGTAGAACGTGCACGTTCTACGGATGTTTCGTTCATACCTTCGGTTCAGTACACGCTATGTAGATGAAAATACCACCATTCGATTCAGTGTAAAAATATATACTAATTAGTAACGATAGTTTTAGTCAGTGGCTACATTGTAGCGATTTATGAGCTTTGAAAGTCAAGCGAGCTTGTAAATGATCAAATTACGCAATATTACTAACAAATTTAATATAAACATAGACATACCTTTCGCCGAATTTCGTGTTTAGACCCCAGGAAGCTGGGACTCAGGAACAGTTCGTCGTCTAAAGGCCTATATCCTCAAAACTATTGCACCAAATAAAAAAAAGCTTTAGAACTTATTCAGACTATCTTTTTAATCTCCTTTCATATTCATAACAAGTGATAAACGCACTTTAAGCGAGCGACGTTTTTGTCAACACCGATGTCAGATTGCCGAGGGGGGTTTGGATTAAAAACTGGATTTGTGGTAATCTTTTTGTCACTCATATGACAAAACATAAGATTTTTAAGGTTTTTTGCTTCTTTGTGCGGGCGCTATGATGCAAGATGCAGCCAAAATTACATATACCAATTTTCGGGTGACATCCGTGTTGACAAAAACGTCGCTCGCTTAAGCTCGTTATTAATACGTAGGAAACGAAACATTTCGGTGATATCAAGACAGTTCGTCAACTTTAAATTGCGGTCTGTGCGACTGAAAGAGAAATAGAAATTTCCGAGGAGAAAGATTATAGTGTTTTGCACGGTTTCAGGGCAAAATAAGCCATTTGCCATCGTCTACACGACTACACGCTGAAACCAGTAATAGTAAATTTAATATATTTTGTGTTCAATATATAGACCACAGTAAGACTTTTTTTAAATGTTTATTTCATTAACAAACGACGTTTCGGAGATTTACTCCATCTTCAGGTAGGATTACAATTTGAATTTAAACTAACATGCGCATGCATAAACGTTAAAATTGCGACCGTTATTCGCGCGTGCGAAATTGCGTAAGCATATAAATTACGTGCACGTGTCCGATTAATTCTAATAAAAATTAGAAATTGTTAATTTTGTCTTTAATGTTTAAACTACGAAATCTAAGACATATAACTATTAACTGTTCGTATTTCTAATTTTTATTAGAATTAATCGGACACGTGCACGTAATTTACATGCTTACGCAATTTCGCACGCGCGAATAACGGTCGCAATTTTAACGTTTATGCATGCGCATGTTAGTTTAAATTCAAATTGTAATCCTACCTGAAGATGGAGTAAATCTCCGAAACGTCGTTTGTTAATGAAATAAACATTTAAAAAAAGTCTTACTGTGGTCTATATATTGAACACAAAATATACTAATAACATGAGATTTAGGGAAAGTTCGTTCCTCAACATTTTGAAGTAAATTTAACTTAAACCCCTGGGGCCGGTTGTATAAAAACGTCGTTAACTTTAACTACGGATTAGCGTTAATCACCGTAGTTAAATTCTTAACTATGATTAATTAACTACACGACTTAATTGACCATTTGCGTAATAGACTAAATTTTGAATTAAACAAGTCTAGACAAAAATTTCATCACAGCTTGAAGGGGCATCACAAAATTAGTAATATTCCAAAGTTTTGTTGCAAAATGTTGTAAAATGCGGAAAATATAGCCTTGCGAAATTTGCAATTTTCAGTCATTTTAGATTACAAACGGGAAATTGACAGCTCCAAACCCTTCAAGGCTGTCAATTTCCGGTTTGTAATCCAAAATGACTGAAAATTGCAAATTTCGCAAGGCTATACTGTATTTTCCGCATTTTACAACATTTCGCATGCAACGAAACTTTGGAATATTACTAATTTCGTGATGCTCTTTCAAGCTGTAATAAAAGTTTTGTTGAGATCAAAATTTAGTCTATTACGCAAATGGTCAATTGCGTTGCACAAAATGTAGTTTGTCGGATGATTAGCTAACACGTAATTAACTTGCGTGGGGCGTTTTAAACCCAAAATTACATAAAGTAAGCAGCGATTAGCGACCACTGACAAGCATTTTTAACATGATTGTGGACTCGCATTTTGCAAGTAGAGGGGAATTTTATTCAAAACAATGAAAAATAAACTAGAAAACAAGAAAAATTCAACGAAGAAAGCCATTTTTACTTGAGATGTCTACGTTAACTAAAGTGTCACTGTTTGGCAATTATATATCATGTTTCTTCTTGTATTGGGCCCTACGTCGTCTTCGAGAAATCTTCCCGGGCAAAAATATATTTTGTTTTCGCCGAAAAACCAAAGCGATAGCGTTGGAAGAGTTTATATTGTCAGAAAACATTCAAAGGAAGACAGCGATTACTTACCCAGGTAAGCATTACTTTTCATTGTTGTTTTGCTGAAAATGTTGTTCCCTCCTATACAAGCGCCATATTTAACTAAGTTTTGAGAAGTTAACGATACCCTAAAGCATCGTCAACTTTAACTACGTTTTAACAACAGTTAACGCTAACTACTTTTTTATACAACCGATATACAACCAACTTTATTATATACACAAGGTCTGGATATGAGGTATTCTGCAATCTGATTGGTTCTCTACTAGCAGGATATTAGCTCATATCCTGCTAGTAGAGAAAAACAAAATGGCGGCTCAAACTGAATTTCCGATGTCTTGTGAACGAGAAAACGGCAAGTTGTTCGCTTTTTATAGCTTTTACAGGATTAAAAACACGATGAAAAAACTCCTACAAATTGTTACACGCTAGCAAATTAATTTTTTAAAATTTAAAATAGTTAAAAATATCCCAGCTAGCACAATTACGTTGTGCCAACGTTGTACGAACGTTCGCCGAACGTGGAGATAACGTTGGTATTATAAGTTGTAGTAACGTTATTTTGTGAACTCGCAGGAACGTGGTGACAACGTCAGGATTAACGTTTGTTCAACGTTCTTACAACGTTTGATTAACGTTAGAACACGACGTTGGTTCAACGTTCTCACAACGTTTGATTAACGTCTAGAAAACGTTGAAAATTAACGTTGTAGTAACGTTATTTTGTGAACTCGCAGGAACGTTGTAACAACGTTAGGATCAACGTTCGAACAATTGACTAAAGTCTTTGATTTAATCATTTTATTTAAGGAAAGAGCTTCATTTACAAATAATATAGGCTAAAATTACTGATCCAATTTATAGTTTGGATGAATATTGACAATAATATTTAATTCAGTATACGAACAAGCTTTCGTTGGTAGGGATGTAAATACCCGAACAATCTAATTGTGCGACAGAACTTTTTCTAGGCCGCATTTTATTACCTTAATAGACGTACGTAATACTGACTTACTGTGCTTGAATAACAGTCTGTAGTTTAAATTACAGAATTACCTGAACAATATAAGGAAAATTTCGAAACGTCACAATTCTTCTAGTTCTCGTTATATGTAGTTTCAGGTAGTTGCATCCCCACCTACACTGGCACAGGCAGTTCAATATTTAATATATACAGTATACTAATTAGTCATTCTTGGATTTCATTGACAAATGAACGAGTACTCCTGAAATATATCTTCGATTCAAGAGAGGCGCTGTAAAATGAAAATTAATATGGCGTCAAACAAACATGCAGACACATATCAAAATAAATATACTTTGTTCGCCTTTTTCCGTACATGAGATAGACACATGGAAGTTTCAAATGTTACAAATACAATATATATACTTACATCGAAAACAAAATAGACGAGCGAGTTCTTCTGAAATATACAGCAGCTTCGATGAGATTACAGAGTCAACATACATTTCAGTTGCGTCGCAAGCCAAGAACAATGGCGTAATCTTTTCAATTTGCCCGCGGCGCAAACACTTTACGTATATATGGTCAGAATTACCATATTTGGCGAGTTGTTGATAAGCTGCCAAATACAAAGGCCTACTGTCTGGCTTAAAATCAGTTGGATAAAACGTTTTCAGGACAAAATTTCCAGTAAGAACTAACCAAGGCGACGTTCCTCGCGATTCCTGCAGCTGAATAGGCATACGAAGTCATTTGGCCTGATGCGGTTTTATACCTATAGTTTAACTGTCAGGTTCAATAATAGAAGACATATGTTTACGAATATATCAAATCTTAACGTCAAGACGACGTTGTTTACGACGTTGTTTTGATGTCATATCCAAACGTTACACATTAACGTTGCTACAACGTTAAAATCTAACATTGCTATGAAGATATCGTATAACATCCTGGAACGTTGCGAAAATATCAAATCTTAACGTCAGGACGACGTTGTCTACGACGTTGTTTTGATGTCACGTCCAAACGTTACACATTAACGTTGCTACAACGTTGAAATCTAACATTGCTAAGAAGGTGTCGCATGACATCCTGGAACGTTAGATTTCAACGTTAAACCAACGTTTACACCACGTGCTCTTATTCCGGATAGAAAAGTAATGTTGTGTGAACGTCGTGTGAAAGTTAAGTTAGATCTAACTTTGCAACAACCTTTTACCAACGTTGTAATAACGTTATGTGCTAGCTGGGATACATATTTGAAAAACTAATCGGCCGAAAGAACGAACTAATCAAAATAGAACATAAACAAAATAGAAAAATATTGAAAATATTCGAAAAGCAAAGTCTGTGAATTCAGACCTTGTGTATATAATAAAACAGTTATTCCACTCACTCTCGTCGAATATGAGCGATAGCCGATTCGGCGCGGCTATCAGCTCATATTCGACCCGAGTTCGTAGAATAGCCTAACTGTTAAATATACGTGATTAAAGTTAGTGACTATTTAACTACAAAATAGTGATAAAAAAAGTGATTATAAAGTTTTATACAACCGGCCCCAGGGGCCGGTTATATAAAAATCTTAATCACTTTTTAAACACTATTTTGTAGTTAAATAGTGATTAACTTTAATCACGTAGTTAACTCGGTTGTATAAAGCGTTAACTAAGGTTAACGATGCGTTAGGCCGGTTAGGGTATTCTTGGGTTTTATATGACGTCACAGAAGTGACGGGGGGGGGTCAACTCTAAAACAAAACGCAGTTATCAGAATGAATCGATTGTTCGTTTTATGTAATAGCCTTGTGTTTGGTGGCAAATACACGGAATTTTGTATCATTTTCTCACTTCAGTACACTGATAAACATCAATACATTTGAGGTTGACCCCCCTCAGATTTACTGCATAATGCCGTAGTGAAACCCAAGAATAGTTAACTTCTCAAAACGTAGTTAAAATGAACAACATTTATTAAAAAATAATGAAAAGCAATTTTCAGTAGGATTTTCAATCGATATTTTTTATGTGCATGTATGAATGTTTCCTGACAATATAAACTCTTCAAACACTATATCGATTGCTTTGGTTTTTTGGCGAAAACAAAATATATTTTTGCACTGGAAAATTTCTCGAAGACGAGTACCTAGAGCAAATTATACGAAGAAACATATTGATATATAATTGCCAAACGTACATTTACACTTTGGTTTAAGTAACGTAGACATGTCAAGACATCGTCAATCACTCTTTACTTTATGTAATTTTACTGTTTAACCACCACACGCAAGCCCCACGCAACTACGTGATTAGTTAATCATCCGACAAACTACGTTTTGTGCAACGCATACAGTGATTAACACTAATCACAGTTAAAGTTAACAACGGTTTTATTGAACCGGCCCCAGCAATTACGAACATGCATGTCTAAATCAGCGAGTTCAATGTGATCTAGCTAATGACCTGTGTCTGAGTTCAAATATATCAAGGAAACCATATGAGTCACGTCTTAAGGAGAGTTACTATTTTTAGACATTTAGGGTTAGGATTAGAGAAGGGTTAGGATTAAGATTAGGATTAAGATTACGGATTAGAATTAGAGTATGGGTTAGCCGGATTTGGGACTTAGGATTAAGATGGTCTTCCACCCAAATTTTCCAATATTCGTTATTTTTTAGAAAAACGTAAAAATGTAGTCTTTATAGCGTTCTTTATAAAATCCGTGTAATTTTAAGAACGAAAATGTAACGTAAACCAGAGAAATCCAGCAAATTCTACACCTTCGTAGGGTAAAACCACGATTTTACCCGGAGCGATAAAGATATGCGATTGGTTTAGTCTATTGTTACATTTTCAATTATATTGTTCTATCTAAGTTATTCTAATATATGCAAAAACTTTAAAATCGCTTTTGTCACATGAGCATTTTGCGAAATACTAAAAACTTTCCTACTGTGCATACTGAATCAATTCGTTCGAAATTTTCAGAGTTTATTTGCTTGTTACATAGCCATGTCATGGACCTAAACCAAGGGAGCACGCAAGAGTTCGTTTTGCTTGTCTTTTAATCACTTTATTACCTTCGTTTTGTTTTTGTCCGCCATTTTGAAATATATGCGGTATCATTCATTAATATATCGCAGGCGCGCTAATCACGAAGTTCGGCCGAATGAGTTCCGAACCCGAAGGCCGAGCAAAAAGGGAAAAAATTGAGGAAAGGAGGGGAGTGAAATCAACATCACGTGATGGCTTATTGACCAATGGCTATGCGTTATTTGGATTTGGATTTCGGGTTATGCTCGTAACCCAGTCGCAACCAGAAATACACAAGAACTTCATATAATCTAAACAATCTGGCACATATTTTATGACATTTCATTGTTCGGCTGTTCGCGGGAGCGCGAAATGAATTCAAAACAGCATGCTTTAAGTCACGAGCAAGAAATTATATTGAAATTAGTTGAGTCAAAATACAGTTTGTTCCTTACTGGACAAGGTGGCTGTGGAAAGTCGTATTTGATAAAAAAAATTGTGGAAAAAGAATCCGCTCGCGGATGTTGTTTTGTGACTGCTTCGACTGGCATTGCTGCAGTCAATATATCAGGAACAACTATACATGCATTTGCTGGAATAAACACTGGAACAAAATCTTCACACGAGCTCTTAGGCACTGTTATATCGAATGAAGAAGCTGTTAAACGTTGGAATGATTGCAGAATTTTAGTTATAGACGAGATATCTATGATTGGAGCTGCCCTGTTCGAAAAGCTCGATTATGTTGCTCGTGGAATTCGAGGTAATTCTCAACCATTCGGTGGTATTCAGTTGTTGCTGAGTGGAGACTTCGTTCAGCTCAAACCTGTCAGCACTGAAGGCTGTGAAAAACAGGATTACTGCTTTAAGTCTACTTTATGGAATAAATGTGTAGATTTTAGTTTGGAGTTGACAAAAATATTTAGACAGAACGAGCAAGAACTTCGCCATCTCCTTCAAGATGTCAGAAATGGCTGTATTTCTGTTATGTCCCGAAATTTAATTCATTATTTAAGTCGTGATTTGAAATGCGATCCTTTGGATAAAGTTCGATTATTTCCTCTTAGAGAAGATGCCAAATTAGCCAATGACGAGTGTATTGAACTTATTCCTGGAGAAAAATTTGTCTATAGATCACAGGACGACGGTAAGGTGTCTGTATTTGAACGAAGATGCTCTGCCGTTTCAGTTTTAGTTCTAAAAGTTGGAGCAAGAGTAGTTTTGTTAAAGAATCTAGACAAATCATTAGTAAACGGTTTGAGAGGAACTGTAATCGGAATAAGTGATGGATATCCTCGTGTACGTTTCGACAACAACCGTGTGCATGTCGTTCAGATGACACAATTTCTCGTTCAAGAAGGAAATATTGTTGTTGGAACCCGTAAACAATTGCCACTTGATTTGTGTTACGGAATGACAATTCACAAGAGCCAATCTATGAGCTTTCCTTATGTTGAAGTTGATCTTGGGAAGGTGTTTGAACATGGCCAGGCATATGTAGCCTTATCAAGGTCGGAGACACTTTCTGGTTTAAGGATACTGAATTTCAGGGAGAGAGCAGTTATTCCCAACGAACATGTTCAGATGTTTTATAAGACTCTGAACTCGTTTGAAGACGTTGAGAGCTGTATGTTTGATGTTAATGCATTACCCCCAAAATGCAGAGAAATTACTGATATGGGTAAGGTATGCCTGGCTACAAAGATAACAATTGAAAGTCCAGCTAGTAAACCAAATATACCAACTCTTCAGGAAGAATTTTCCAATCTACAACCGCTTAACGTTGGATATCTACTCCCAGCAATCAAATGGATAAAACTACATGTCGTCAGTGAAGAAATGAATTTGTTTTTCAATTCTTTGGGCCTTCAAACTGCAAAGAATATGGAGCAACTGAACAAGCACCTCGTCAGCTTCATGTTGTGGATTATAGGATATTTTACCCAGCAAGCAGCCTCTAAGCAAAAAACCAATACATCAGGTACTGTAATAATAGACAGAAAGAATTGGGCTGGGATAATCTCTCAGTTACATTCTTTCCTCCGCTCTACTGAACTATTGAGAAAGTGGGAAAAGTGCTTAGAAGATATGGGGATGGTTGACATTGACATGGGTGTTTGTGGTTTACATCGTAAAGCATGCCTAGCCTTCACAAGGGCTATGTATGAAGCCTACTTAGAAATGTCTGCCAAACAGACAAAAGAGAAGTATATGGAAAATAAATCCAACTTCAAGCAAGGCCCTGTTCAATTTTCATCACCAGAATCAATGGGTAAAATAAGAGACCTAAGTGGATGGGTTATAGTGAAGGAGAGTCAGGCAAGTTTGTTTTACATCCGAAGACACAAAGGGTCGAAATGTGAAAAGGTACAGCAAAGAGTAAAACGGGAGAGAGAAATCAAGGCTATTTTCGATAACATGAAAGAGAACAAAGAGGTTTTACTGGAAACAACCAAATATCCACAGTCAATGGAGCACATAGAAAGGTATGACAAAGGTAGCAAGTCCTATGTCAAAGATAGATTCTTTGAATTTATGTTAGTTGCTGGATCATTGGCTTCAAGCTTGTTTTCTGATGAAACATTCCACAAGTTCAAACACAATTCTATAAAGGAAGCATGGAACTTATTAATATCTGATGAGGAATTAAAGAAGAAATTTGAGATTATGTTTAATGACTGTAACCTCAATGACTCTACCACATGTACACCTCATACACCAATTAGTAATTGTACTATTGATGAAACTGACAAGACAAATATTATGGATAACATTGGTAAGGAATTGTTTTATATTTATTAAATGACAAAGATGGTAATTACTAGTTTAAAAATGTTGTATGTATTTAATTTTCTTTTACATGTTTAGGTTGTGAATATACTGAAGAAAAATGTACTCATTCTACAGATGCTGTAATAGATGTGCCATGTTTTGAATCATGTGACAGTGATGTAGCCTTGGCAGAAACAGAGTTCATTGAAGATATGGATAACCTTATCGATGACAATATTATGGGTAAGTCGGCTTATTGGTAAGGAATTGTTTTATACTTATTAAATGACAAAGATGGTAATTACTAGTTTAAAAATGTTGTATGCATTTAATTTTCTTTTACATGTCTAGGTTGTGAATATACTGAAGAAAAATGTACTCATTCTACAGATGCTGTAATAGATGTGCCATGTTTTGAATCATGTGACAGTGATGTAGCCTTGGCAGAAACAGAGTTCATTGAAGATATGGATAACCTTACCGATGACAATATTATGGGTAAGTCGGTTTAGTTGTTTGTTTAAAGCCACTTGGGCTAATAAGTCACTTGCGTGGCTTATTCTTTTAGACACCTTGGGGGGAGGGGTTTGTTTTATTTGATAGGGGCTTATTAAATGGATTATGGTATTACATTAGTGGATAATACCATTGTCTTGAGTGCAATTTGTAAAAAAAATATGTTCCAGGGTTTTTTTTCAATGAATATCAAATTGCATCAGTCTGAAATAAGGTTTTTTCTTTTGTACATCAAACATTTTAATAATAGGGTTGAATGGAGATACAGAATGGAATGAAGCCTTGGAAGACAGCAGTCCAGACTTACAGTTTTGGGATGGAATTGGCAAAACTATCCATTACCGAATTCTGCACCGATTTACCAACATGTACAGTGCTGAATTTATTCGAAAAGTCAAACGAGAAGAGAAGCTTAAAAAGTCTGTTGCATTGCGTCCTAGTGTTGCTGGTACATGTTCCGGCAAGGTGAAATCAAAACCTCCAATACCCAAAGGCATGCCAACTGTGAGTGAAATCATCAGTGATCCACTTCCGAAAGATTTCACTCACTTTTGTTTGAAGGCACAAGCACAAAAGGGTCCAGATGTGTTTTATCACTTTTCTCATGCACAGTTGAGATTCATCTTTCAAGGTTATGCACTACCGTACTCAAAAGACAGAAAAGAACACCATTGTGCTGGTTTCATTCAAGTGTTGAAAACCAGTGGAAATGCAATGCCTTGTCCAGAAAAGCTCACACAGGAGTCATTTGACAGCCTAAAAAGGAAACGACCTCGACAACAAATTCCTGCAGATGAATCCCAAACCGCATCTATAAATAATACAGAACATCAAGAACTTACTCCTGATATGGAACTTAATGGACAACCACGCCCACTTCAAGAAGTTACAAATGGTTAGTAGTAATGTAGTAGTATCTTCCATATAAATCCATTGGCTTACAATGCACCCAGATGCACCCTACTTTAATATTTTACTCTGCAACAGGATTTTATTAGTCAGTGCATGCAGCGCTCCCTCCTTGATGAGTAGGGAGTTTACGATGTACGACGCGGTCAGCTCGTAAACTCTCTAATAGAATCACCTGGCGTTTAGACAGAGTAAAATAATCTGTCGTTAGACAGAGTAAAATTAATAAAGTACTGTATTGCGCATCAGGGCGCAATGTAACTCAATGGTTTAAACATACCCTTGTGATCATTCAAAATTATTTCTAATATACAGTAATATGATGTTGTATAATGCATGTTCAGTGTGTAATTTATTTCAGTTTAATAGTAATAATTCATATACATTTTAATTTTAGTTAACCAACCCAAAAGAAGAAAATGTGGATACTGTGGCCAACCAGGTCATAGAAAGAAGTACAAAGATAAGCTGATATGTCCAAAATATATTGCAGATAGCCAAACACAGTGAATGTAAGTGATACATTTAATTAACGTTATTTACAGTTGCATCTTTTAAAAATACACAGGGTAAAAAAATCCACTTTTTATAGTGTGTTTTTTGGATAAACTCAGTATCAAACTCGCACAGGCAAGCTAAAAGTGGAATATCTTTTTTGATATACCATGTACTGTACACTTGTTTTCTGTCACACAGTACTTTAATCATTTAACACCTGATGACTTTTGGTATGTTCACTGACATACAGTTTCCCTTGTGGATGATGTTATTTTTCATCTGTATTATAGCTGGTGTGGCATGCTCTGTAAAATAAAAATACATTTTTAAAATTTCAATGTTAGAAATAGGCATGCACATATCACTTAACCTTAATCAATACACTGTACACTGTACGTAGTAATGTATTTACTAGTTTATAGTTATTTCAAAACTGAAGGGAGTTTGCACCCACCATGTATGGTCAAGGGTAGGGCAGATCAGTGTCAGAGTTTGTATATCAGATACAGATCGGATGCGAATGTTTTATCGTACTTAAAAAATGACCCATCTTATGAGTTCATTGGCGAAGTAATTATTGTGTATCATGTATCCCAACAAGCTCACTATTACTCCCCTCCCAGGTTTTATCACCTCACCTCTGTACTTCAACCGGTAAGTTACATGATATTGATCAAGAAATACCTGTTTGAAGTATAGTTGGATTGTCAGCTTGACCATTTTGGGCCCTCTGTTCGCCAAAGAAATTCTCTAAGGGATCCTGGTTTGATAGCAACACATGGGCTTGACTCCCTGGGAACTTGCTGAATAAGGTCTTGCAGTACGACTTGAAACCAAGGATCATCGACATAACATCAAACTTCGTTTTCAAACTGAGGAATCTCTTGTTTCTTTCAACTGGTTTCAGTTGAGAGAGTGATTTCACATCGTCTTCCCATGTAATGATCCACTCCATACAACTTTCATTCTCAAACAACCGTGGATCTTCAAGTGACCTTTTATGAAGGAAAATAATACGTAGGAATTAAATTAGCATCTTCACATACATTATGTCGTATCATAAACTTTTAAAATCCGGTGATGAACAATTGATTAAATATGTACTCATGCACTATGCTTCGATGTATTGAATTACCATAAAGGAATACCTGTATGGTGCTTTAGCCTTGAAGTTTTTAAGTAAAGTACTTGTGGTCTGTATGAATTGTATAGTCTTGTCAAGGAATGTAACTGGTCTCCTTTCGTCTTTTTCTAGATGTCGCTTGTAATTCTGTAAACAAATTATTTTGTTCTAATTGAAAATTCATTCCAAAATTGTGAACACACTCGCTGACAAAAAATTGGTATTGTAACGTTACGCCAGGTTTCACGTCACATCATCTGGTGGGCGATATTATCCTGTTACCTGAAGAACTTCTAGCATTCTTTTACCAAGAACGTCATCAGCAAGATAATTCCTCATTTTCCCAGCGCTGTTGGGTTCAAAATGGTCTGGGGTAAGAAACTTGAATGTGGCAATGGGATTATTTTCAACATCATAGATAAACGCATCCTTTAAGTGGGACCAGAGAATGTTATATCCACACAACTGGAAGTTGCGTGGTGATTTACCAGTGGTGCTTTTCATGAGATTATTTCGAAGTTTTTTGAAGTTATGCTGCATAAGATATATAAAA
Source organism: Paramuricea clavata (assembly GCA_902702795.2). Classification (NCBI taxonomy): domain Eukaryota; kingdom Metazoa; phylum Cnidaria; class Anthozoa; order Malacalcyonacea; family Plexauridae; genus Paramuricea; species Paramuricea clavata. The sequence goes on from CACRXK020001705.1 coordinate 15,004, forward strand.
AAGAGAAGAGAACAAACATATATTTTCAGGAATGATATAGTTGAATCCAACATAAGAATGTATTGTTAGTCGGGTGTATAGGTGCAGTTTCCAGTCTCATCATGTGCAGTACAGTCATTAGATTATACATTATAAGTATGTAATACAGTGAATAAATGAATGCATTGAATTGGTCATCATCTGATCAGTGGCGGCATGCCCCCCAAAATTATCCCCCCCCCCTCAAAAAAAATTATTAGTCACTGAGAGCGACTAAAGGCTACACAAGCGTTTTGTCGTTATCGGAAAATGTATGGCTTATAAGTTGTCATTACTCAGTGAATGCGCATATACATGAAACTGTCTTTTACAGTTTCAATATTAGTTTGTAAATCTCTGAATGGTAAAAATCGCCAAAACTCCAATAATATGCTTCAAAAAAGACAAAAAAGCTTTATATATAGTTTTGCAAAGTTAAATTCTCAAACGTGTAAAGGCCCACATGGACCAGACGCGATTCGGCAACGCAACGCAAATTTTCAGTTTTGACTGACAAATAAAACCGTCAACGGATAAAAATTTTACAAGGTATGCAGACCATAATTAATAGCTAAAATTGCTAAGTGGTCCGGAATATTTGAAAAACAATGAAAAATATTGAAGTTAAATGTCATTGAAAACTGAAAATTCGCGTCGCGTACGTTGCGCCAAATAGCGTCCGGTCTGTATGGGCCTTAAGGCACTAATAAGATGAAAGTATCACGAAATTATTTGAATAAACCACATTGCATATATGGGGGGCAAATATCCTAAAGGGGAAGATATTCCTGGGACATTCGCCCCTCTGGGGGGGGGGGTGATATTCCTAGGACATTCGTCCCCTGGGGCGATATTCCTAGGAATATCAGCCCCTTTTGAGAGGGGGGCGAATCTCCTGGGGGGGGGAGGGGACAAAAGTCCTGTGACAACAGCATGGGCGAATAGCAGCACCGTTTTAAAAATTCTATCTTGCCCCCCCTCCCCCAAATTATGAGGCCTGGTGCCGCCACTGCATCTGATTAACAGCATGTATAGCTATTCAATATCTGTGTATACTTACAGATGGGTCAACCATGAAAATCATTGGTTCCCCTGTATAGAAGTTTGTTGTTGTAAAGTTGTCTTTCACAGCATCCTCCTCAAAATGGTACTTGATAAATGAACGATTAGCCTCAGCTCCATCACAAACACACAAGACGACTTCAAAACCATATTCATGAAGGTCAAATACAACATCCCAGAATGTGTGATACAGAGTAACTGGATCTACCTCAACCGTTGGGAAGTAACAACATGGGAACTTAAAACCAGTGGAGCCAACAAACATAAATTGAAGGATGTGGCTTGCAATCTCAGTTCGGTCTTCACCTTCAAAAAAACCCAGAGTTATAATTACATTCATGTCAATAAGGCCATTATTACATAGTTGCAGATCTGAGTGACGTCGCTCATATTTACTGTCTACCAAGCAACAAGTTGATTGGACCTTTACAGTATATTATGCTTATGGAATTAGAGAAAATGTAAATATCTGGTGATAAATCACCAATCCTATGGGTTATTATTTTGTCATATTCTCCCAAGGTTCTATAGTACTGTATAGATATATAAATGCATGTATTTACCAGGGCTCGAAATAGCGGGCTGCCAATGGCCAAAATCAGGCCATATCTTTAAGAACTGGCAAGCAAAAACAAATTTGAACTGCCAGGTTAAAAAAAAATGGCAGGTGAAATTCTATAGATATATTTCATCTCATTTGCTTATCACAACTCATATAGGTCATTCAGTTGACTATAAATACGTTAATTTATATTTGAAATGTAAATCCCAGTTTATTGTAGTACAATAGTCAAGTTTAAAAATAATAAAAAAATCATATCGTGAAAACATTGATTTTTACAATATGACTCAAATGAGACATCGCCATTTTGGCAGTTCAATGAATAAAATGCACAGCAGGCTGAAATTTATTTCACCTGCCAAAAATTTTTAGACTGGCAGGCCATTTTCTCTATACTCAAGCCCCAGTGGTCAGGTATAGTAACTTAATTAGTTATTCACTTATTCTAGTTGTAACCTGTTTGCAATGCTTTGATGTTATTGTAAACTTCTCCTAGGTTCACTATTCCTACAATTTCAAATGAGTGCACATCACTATAACTGCACATCATCCTAAAAAGAAACATGCAGGCACTCGTTTTTATATTAATGCATACCATGAAACAGTTCTGATAGCTAGTCCAGTTGTTCAATAGTTTTTAATTGTCAGGGGCAATTACGATCAACTGTGACCAATGTAAATAGTTGCGAATATTTTGGGGTGCATAAAATATGAACACTCAATGCCAAAGGTTCATGCAAGCTTTGTGGGGTCCATTGGACAAAAGCTGTTCCCTGCATTTTGATTTCAACCCATTAAGTATAACTGGTGCATCTGCATGGATGATTTCAGCTATGGGTTGAAACAGTTTGTTGTATGCAGTGTTTTGTTTTAAGATGCAGACCTGATGTGCAGCAATAGTCTCACTGGGTTGAAAATGCTCCATGTAATTGGTCCCTTAAACTCAAAATATTTTAATACAAAACCATTTAATTGGGGAGCAAGTAAATTTGTCTTCTGGCCCATCTAGCTGATCTGTACTCCCTGTTGCTGACCTGAATAGACATTTCGTCAAATAGTATAGTGCCACAGTAACCAGCTGGAGGCAATTTGCTGTCATGAGCCATTTGATGCATTAAAGACAGCATTTCCTTATTTGTACCAGGTCTCTGTAATGCATAACCATTTAACACCATTAATTTTAATATATACAGTATATGCAAACTGAACATATTTTCAGTATATATATACAGTTTTGAAAATATATTACCAGTACCTGTTTTATTTTAGATTTGTGATATTGCAATAGTCGTTTTGATGGCAATTTGATAAAACCAGATTCTTCAAGCACTCGATACGCGTTTTTTGAACGATGCCAAATGGCCAAGCATGTCTTTATAACCCTTAATAAATTATAAGAAACATAATATGGTTAGACATGCATATATTAACAAAAATATCTGTTTTGCTGATGATATCAATAGTAGTTTGAATGAAGTTTTTCATTGCATTTAGAAATTAACCATTATTGAAATCGGCCAATCTTTATTATTCTATTGTGTTATAGATATTTATTACTAGCAATGAGTATTGTGGGGGTGAGTTTGTACCCCTGTGATTGTGACCTCAAGTCATAATATATTCTGATAATTATATTTTGTCCTGCACAGACTTATTATATTTAGGATTTCATTGATTTATAGGGATTAATTAGGTGTTTAGGGATGGAATTAGAATTTGGGTCATCATGGTGAAAGAGAAATTAATATCTAGTTGTGCCTGTACCATAACAATATCACCACACTAAGTGTCACCACACTAAGTGTAAGATGTACAGTATAGTATATTACTTACAATGGATGCCATCTGATTTGTCCTTTGTTGTTTGATTTGCTTATGACATCCTTCTGCATCTCCCAAAACATGGCCATTTCAGGATTATCAGGAAAGGAAGTATTTTCTTCTTTGTTCACTGTTTCAAACATAATAAGCAAATCACGGTTGTCTTGTTCTGCAATTTTTCTCATTCTCTTCTCCTCCACCGCTTTGGCACGCCAATATATTTCCCTTTTCTCTGCATTTTTCCTCCTCCGTTTTTGATCATCTTCTCGTTCATGCAACTGTTCGTTTGTAAGAAATCTCTTATTAACCTTGCTACTTGAGTTGCTCATACTTGTTGTTGTTGCTTGTTGGTTATTTTTATTCAACTTGGAAAGTTGTGAACTAAGGTGTTTGCGTAGCTTACTGCATGAAGGGCAAACACTGGCAAAAGTACCTTGTCTGAGAACTCCAGTACAAGATATGGATCTCCTGCAAGAGCTATGTATTACTCCATTTGGACTTATTACAGCGTTTTCTTCGTACTTGCCAGCCACATTTCCATTAATGTCCTTTGTCAGTTTTGGTAGATCCTCATACGACGTACAAGTAACACCGGTACAGAGGCGCAAATTGTCTGCGATTGACATAAGATGAGCTATGTCATCTACACATAGGATTTTATTGGTTTGGATGCCGATGTCATGCAAGTTCTTTGAGTCCAACAATCTGTCCCCCAAGATGATACTCCAATTCATGTCAGCATGCACCTTAATCCTTGTAAATATTTTACAGTCTCTATTTGGATTGTTATACTTTCCGATTTCAAATACATCGTCACTCTTGAATAACATGCTCCACTGACTCTCACTGGAATTTATACAAAGCCCTGCTGATCTCTGTATGAAAGACTCCACACCATCACACAAATGTTGTAACGATGATTCTAACATCTTTTTTGTATTCACCATTTTGTTATTCGATAAAGGTATATTTTCTTTAAAACAATCACGTTCCTCAACTTGCTCATTAACTGCCAAGTGTTTGTAATAATATCTTAGTTGTCGAGTAAAGGATATATACAAATAATAAACAATTTATAATTACAACAATCTAACTGCAATTACACAAGCTTGGGTTATCCAAATGCAACTGCTTTTAATACTGCAAAGGTTATAATTTACTGCACGACAAGTCAAATCACATTTTATACTGCATGGTGTAAATCTACAAAAGTATGCAGTTCGATCATACAACGACTATGTAGTGGATTTAATATGGAAGGATACTTGTATTGATTCTTTGTACCAGGAATTCGCTTCTTGATTTTTTTAACGTTGGGAATTGCATCTGCCAGGTGACGTCCAAAAACAGAAGGTTGTGTTGGAACTACATTATCAGAGTGGCAACTACTTACATAACTTTTATAAACGTCCTCGCTGGCCAACAGACAATTATCAGAAACAGTATAACAAAACCTTGTTCGAATTCTGTACCGGTAATTTAAATAAATAAATAAATAAATAAATAGGCCTGTCCAAAGTATAAGCCAAGTCAAAGAGAATTATCAAATTCAAAAATTACAATTGTGTTTGAGTCCTTTCATCATGAAATACGAAGCGTCTGCAACGCAGGCTAATATACTCACCGATCAAGATGGTTTAAATTTATACCATAATTCATATTACAATAATTTGTGAATATATAATTAGATGTTCCTAGCAACAAAAATGTTCCTGGCAACAGTCAACCAGCATCATATGACAAAATCTCTGAAGTTTCACTCCCCCGCAATTTTTCTTCCTTCGTTTTTCTCTTCACCCGTTATTTTTAAAATTTTCGGGTTCGGAACTCGTTCGGCCGAACTTCGTGATAAGCGCCTGCGATACATTAATGAATGATACCGCATATATTTCAAAATGGCGGACAAAAACAAAACGAAGGTAATAAAGTGATTAAAAGACAGGCAAAACGAACTCTTGCGTGCTCCCTTGGTTCAAGTTGTTATTTTAGCTAAAGTATGTTTCAAACGACACCAGATTAAATTACTATATATAATATATATAATATATACAATATAGAGAATTAAGCACATTTTGCGCTTGTTACTTAAAGTCTATATTAAAATCAACTTGATCACTGTATTTTTAATTAGTATTATTTTAACTTTTTGGGTAGTTTTTTGAGTTTGTATTTGTCTAATCGATCCTGACTTTTTGACAGGCATTTTGTAGCTAAAATATAACACTTTTGGAGCAGTCGCTCAAGATATCGTAAAAATTAGCTGCTCTGACTCCTGCAGAAATAATAATTAATTTTTTGTTTTTAATTGGATGTTTACAGCAAAATCTATGATGTACACATTGCATCCAAAACATATACTTTCTAGACGGAAGCTAAAAAAGTATTTCAAAAAGTTGATGAAATTGTTGCTGAGATGAACAAACAGTTACAAGAAAACATAATAATAGAAGACAACATTTCAAAGGACAGGAAGATTTTTGTTAGGTAAACATTAATTAGGGCTGACTATGAGGGCCACTCAGACTTGGGGGGGGACATTGGGATTTATGGTATGGCGGTATTAGCTTATTTTCTTACGGTTTCTCGGTATTTTCCTTGAAAAATTGTGGTATTACGATATTGAAAATCTTGCGGTACACAGTATGTATTATTACGGTATTGAATACCCCCAATGCCCCCCTCAGACTTGCATAGTTGCATTAGTTTTGAAATCCCACCTCATGATAAGTATTTCATTAAAAAGTTTGGCAAGCACTTAATATTATTAAACTGCATCATCTTGTGGCAATATACTGCACGTGTTAATACAGCACTATTAATGCATTATTCCTCAGCTAAAAATAGCTAATTAATAGCTATACTAAAACGATCGAATGAGCTAGCTTTTGCATGCATGCATGTTAAAAATGAAAGCAAAACTATAATGGACCTGCTAATGGTTCTGATGGCTCAATACAGTTTGTAAAAAAATGGAATATTCACAATTTAGATGCATAGTTTTGGACAATTACTAGTAATTACCTGTTCATAAACAAAATTACCTCACTTATATAAAACAACATCAGTCTAAAGACTAAAGTCGTAAAGAGTTTGAATTTTTGCACAAAACTCAAAAGTTATGCAACTGCTTGCCCCTGCTATTGACCTTTCCCCTTTTAAGTGAAATTTTGATCCAGACAAGTCCAGACAAAAATTTCATCACAACTTGAAAGAGCATCACAAAATTAGTAATATTCCGAAGTTTCGTTGTGAAATGTTGTAAAATGCGGATAATATAGCCTTGCGAAATTTGCCGTTTTTCAGTCATTTTGATTACAAACGGGAAATTGATAATCAGTTTGATGATCTGATTATCAATTTCCCATTTGTAATCTAAATGACTGAAAAACGGCAAACTTCGCAAGGCTATATTATCCGCATTTTACAACATTTTGCAACGAAACTTCGGAATATTACTAATTTTGCGATGGTCTTTCAAGCTGTGATGAAATGTTTGTCCAGACTTGTCTAGATCAAAATCTCACTTAAAAGGTTACAGTTTGCCTGGCAGTTTACTCAACAATAACAAGTATCAATAACAAGGAACTATAAAATTGGCCTGGTACTGATCGTGTCTATAATAGCACATTTGTTTTGTCGAAAATCATGATTTTCGAAGCTTACCGTTTGCGCTAATAGTCGTTGCATGATATATTTATGTTATGTTAATTTATGTTCTAAAACGCATTCGCTATATTATTTGCATTGGAATCGTAACTATAATGCCATTTGATATGTGCTTGAGATCTGAGAGTACAAAGTATTTGTTGCCTACTCTAACACTAAGAAATATATGCGCACTTCACACTTTCCCGTTAAAACACAATACTTTGATCCTGAAATAACTAAAATACTTCCGGTTTACATCTAGTGATCCGAACTTTGTGGTGACCGAATAGCGCACCAAATTGTAAGATAGTGTAAATTGTCTTGTCATATGATCGGTATGTGGCAATGAAATGTTGCCGCAGAGACAACTTAAAAGCATAACACCTACAACATAGTTTATCCTTGGTGGATCGATCAGCGTAGTTAGAAACTGTGGCAAAGTTTCATAAACCTGTGAAAATTCTCACTAAAAATGATCGTAAAATATAGAGAAGCTGCAGTTTAGCACGCGTGTGACAACAATTGCAAGTGTATCAAAGATCATGTAACCCTGCCTATTTTGAACATAACGTACTATAAATTGTAATATTCCTGAAATACGACGATAATAACTTCGAAAGATTTACCATATCACCATGATGATTTTGAGTTCAAAGTTTTAGTTGATATTCAGTAACTCTCGTGACGTCAGAAATTGTGCTAGACCCAGACTCCCGTACACAACGTCCATTAACCAAGCAATCCATAATTCAAGTGGCTCTAAAATGTTTGCTTTTCAACCAAACGCAATTTTTTTTTTCGCTGAGTGAATACTGTTCCACTGGTAGCATACTTTTAACAAGCTGAAAATCAATTTTGGGGTTACGGGCACTAAAAAAAACTATTATGAATATAAATCACCTTTACATAATTTAAGCCAAAATTTGGGGGTTACCAATGTCGTTACGAGTTAAACTACTTTCAAGTTGAGTTTGAAGCGAAAACACAGAATAGAAAATAGACCGCCAGAAGTCTCACTGAGCCAAAATTATGTCCGAGATTTTTTATGCGCGAGCCAGAAAGTGTAATCAAACGCGTTCAACAACATCATGCAATTGCTATCACTTAAGGTAATAAAGATTGATGTTTTAACCGTTTTGTAAATGCCACAGGTTCAAATGATGGGTCATCGCAACAGGAAGACACAACTTAAAAAACAAAAGCGTAAAATATTTGCACAATTATTGCAGAATATGCATGCAGCGTACACTTTGAGCATGTTTTGCGAATTTCAAGAAAAACCGTTGATTTGAGGAATGACCGAGGGAATGACACTGACGAATGCTGATGTGATGTTCGCAGCAAGTGTCACACACCAGGCGCGGATCCAGATCATGGCAAAAGTGGCTCGAGCCACGGTCAGATTTTTCCCACCTAGGATTTTCCGGGGTTCACCTTTGTTGGATACTACATTAGACTGCATTACGCATTTTTAAGAAGTATATATTAGTTATTTGAAATACAGCAAAATTGAGCAAATATAGGTCTATAGCAAACAATTTGAATAATATCTTTTGTAATTGTTCTCATATTACAGTAATATGTGCTAAAAGCAGGAAAAACTTCCGAAATATATTCCTTGTTCAATAGTATAATTATCCAGTTAAACACTGAACTATAAAAACCGCCGAAAGCGTGCCGAATTGTGCCGAATATGTTCGGAAAACAGTCGTAAATTCGAAGCTGCGATCACAGCCACAAAATGCCACGGTCAGCGTGCAAAAAATTGCGCAATTGTTACTAAATATAGTAACTTTCTGCCACGGTGCAGCGTTGCAAACCAATCACAGCGCAAGTTTTGGTCATGTGCGCCACGGTCTGCCACGGTGGCTCTATTTTGATTGCGCAATACAAATGATCAACAATAAAGTTCGATACTTGTCGACTTGACGGGATAAAGAATAATACATCACAAGCTACAAGGAAAAGGATGCTATCAGGATGGAAGCTTTTAAAAAAAGTCGATGTTCTTAGCAAGCTTGTTGAAATCTTTCAACAAGCAAACCTAAGCGAACATATTTCAGGGGAATTATCGCTCTTGAGGCAACAATATGATGAATTTATCGCGCCGTTGCATCTATTGGCAACATCTGCTGCCAACGTGCGAATTTTCAAAACTGCAGTTCTCTAAGAGCCAAACTGAAAGATCTGGGCCTAATGTTCCTGTTAGGTAAGAATTTTTAATCGACTTATATTAAATTTGCATTTACGCTGGGGTCAGGGAATAATTTGTGCATGCAAATTTGTATGTATGTAAATTTTTGTTTATAGTGAAATAGTAATATGATCTCGAACACATGGCGGTTAATAAAATATAAATTGCATTTATCCGCTATGTAGTCGTGCAATATTAGTAAAAACTCTGTTTAAAACTGTTATCAGTATTTTGCTACAGTTTACGGCTACAACATTTGATTGTCGACTGTAAAATGAAATGTTTACTTCAGTATTAGGTCTATATAGTCGTCTATTTGGTTTCACCAAGTTTTAAATATAGCGCCTTAATATTTGTAGGTTGACCAGGGGTCGGTTCTTCTGAGCTAAGGCTAATCCTTGGTTAAAATTTAACCTAGTGTTTTTGTTTGTGTGTTTCTGCATGCCTGTTTACTTCGAAGCTTTGAAGAAAACTTTCATTCATCCAGACAAGATTTCTGAAGAAATATTTCTAAATTGCTCGTGTGATATTACTCTGAGTGTATATCCACACCGGGCAGGGTTGAAAAATATGCCTGGCCATGGTGGAATTGGAACCTACGACCTTTGGAATACTAGCCCAATGCTCTGCCAACTGAGCTATGCGGTGTGGATATACAGTCAGAGTAACATCACACAATATGGATTCTTGCACTTCACTTGGTGGAATTAATATTAGAATGTTAGGGATTTGTAATCCAAGTGAGAATATATACATTTTAAGACCTAACCAGGAACGACTGCGAAAAATGCAGCACAAGGTCCTCTGGTAGGAATCGCAGGGCCGTAGGTTCATTTCCTACCAGAGGACCTTGTGCTGCATTTTGCACAGTCGTTCCTGGTTAGGTCTTAAAATGTCAGGGCTGCAAATTACTGTCGGACATCGGACAATGTCCGACTAAATTTGGCAAATGTCCGGGCAAAAGTAATTTTGATCGGACATTGGTCCGATCACAAAAAAAATTGTCACATTATACATTTTTTTGCTGTGACAAAATCCGATTGCAAATTCACTCAATTTGCAGTTTGCAATAAAATTTACGAGGCATTCTAGCATTTTACTGAACGTTGCGCCGGAATGGCTATACATACTTGTCTCGTGACTTATATATATATCTTGTGACGTATATAGCGGTGTTGGTTTTTGTCCGACCAAATTCAAGTTATGTCCGACCAAAACTAAAAGTGATCGGACAAATGTCCTGTCAAGTCAAATGTATATATTCTGCAGCCCTGAAATGTATATATTCTCACTTGGATTACTAACCCTAACATAATTTTCTAATAACATCACACAAGCATCTTATTCACCAGAGTACATTAGACCAACACAACAAATATTTTTAACAACTGACCCCTGGAGGGTGACTACCTCACAGGTGTTTGTTGTGCATGAATATTGATGTTGTTGTGGATGATGTCATCCTGATCCAAATCCTGACATTAAAACCTAATCCCGAATCTAAAACTGCAAAGGAAACTGCAAAAAATTACACATTCTCATCCATGGTGTGCATGTTTGCCTTGTCCACAGTAATTCAGTGTGCCATTCAGTCATTCTACCCACTCACCAATGATACTGTAGCGAAAGAAAATTGGGATTCCTTGGATTCAATTGTACAATACAGTATACCACAGGATTATCTTGATGGCAGTGCAATTGAATATGTCCATATCTTTCATTGTGCTGCGATGCCACCGTCTTATTTGGTTGATCGAAGAATTCTATCTACCAAAAATCGTTTTGTTACCTTGTGCAAACCAGTTAAAGCACTTCAGCCACGAGACCATTATTTTAAAGTCTTATTTTAAAGCACACCTTCCAACCTTATTGAAGTCTGCGATGCCAGTTCATCCTAAAGTTCCTCCTAAAGTTTCTACTACAGTTTTTTCTGCTCCTTCCTCTACACAAGTGACTACATTTCCTAAAAAGCAGACGACTGGTCCAAAAAGAAAACAATTTAGCTTAGATCGATGCGCTTCTTGTGAAACGAGCGTGCAACACACAAGAAACTGTAGACAGTGAAATCAAATTTCCCAGCACTAGTAAAGGAATTTCAACTGAAACTCCCAACACTGGCCCTACTTCAGAAAAATATAACACCAAAACACAACTAACTTCCACCAATTCGTGGCCAGATGATATCTACAACTACGTAAATCTGGTGTCCAGTCTTCCTGTTTCGAAAAAGTACGAAATTCTGTGCAATCATTGCCATTGGAAACCTGGTTCGGATTTTTCTTTTCCTCCACACGAAAGTAGACGTTTCCGGTTGGCATGGTTATCACGATTTCCATGGTTGGCTTACTCTGCTGTGGCAAACGGTGGTTTTTGCGTCACTTGTGTTCTTTTTGACGGTGAAAGCACGCATAATGCAAGCCAGCTCCAATGATTGATGACCAGTGCTCTTCCTCCAAGTGCTTCTGCTGTCCAGAAACTATGTCAGCATGGTGAAAAATCCAATGTTCACGCAACGGCAACTCACCGTGCTACACAGTTTAAGCAAATGATCGAGAATAAAACACTTGGTATCGATGTGCAGCTGAAAAAAACCCACCCCGTAAAGGATCTACGTTGCAACTGAAATGCCAAGATGATTGAGTTCGATGTACAGCCCTAATTGGATATTTTTTGCTACGAAGAACCTGAAATACACAGGAACAGTACGTGCGGTACAGAATTGTGGTTTTATGTAAGTACAGTGATTTTGTAGCATTCTAATGTTGTAACGTTCACTGAAAAACATGGTATGTTGTTTAAATATTTGACTTATTTAGTGCGTTTCGTTATTTGCTGTCTAAAATATGGCGTAATTAATGACGAATTATATGATAGAATTCGATGCTCAGAACTCAGGAAATGGCATTTCCGGGGTTCATATTTCAAACATTTTCCGGGGGGGAATGCCCCCGGACGGACCCCCCTAATTATGCGCGGTTTTGGAGTGCGCCACGGTCAGGATTTAGGCTGGATCCGCACCTGTCACACACATCATCTAGCGTGCAAAATTTGTGATCCACAAGGCGAAAATCGCGGACACGAAAATGTTAGGGAAAGGTGTACAGTGAGACTTCTAATGTATTTTCTTTTCTGTGGCCAAAATATCCGCCATCTTGAAACGTCATTGTTGCTACAGTTGTTGCCATAGCAACGGCAGTTGCATTACTTGCATAACTTTTAGCACAGAATACTACACAGAAGTCCATCTCCATTGTTTTTAGCGTAAGCTCTGTTCGTCATGATTCCTCACTCAACAAGTACCGTAAACAGAATCATTCCCCCCTGGAAATACTAAAAATGGCGCACGTCCAGGGGGTGATTGCTTCTGTTTACGGTACTTGCTGAGTGATGAATCATGACGAACAGCGCTTACGCAAAAAACAATGGAGATGGACTTCTGTGTAGTATTCTGTGCTTTCAGTGCAAAATTTCAAACTCTTTAGATGTTATTTTATATAAGTAATGTAAATTGTACAACAAGTAATAACTGTCCAAAAATACGCATCTAAATTGTGAATTTTCGATTTTTTTAAATAACTGATTGTATAATACCCTGGATTCCAGAGCCTTCGACAGTAAATAATAAATTGAAACGTCGCGAAGGTTCTGGTTCAACGGAGAGATTCTTTGATTAAACCGCGCCAATCACTGTACTAAAACCACTAATTCTGTTTTGTGATTGGCGTAGTTTAATCAAAGAATCTTCCCGTTGAACCAGAGCCTTCGCGACATTTCAATTTATTATTTACTGTCGAAGGCTCTGGAATCCAGGGTAACTGTATAATGAATCGAGCCACCTTAATTGGAAAAATTAAGGACAGAGAAACAACGTGTTAATTTGTTCATTGGCAGGTTGTTTAACTCATTAACGCGCAATGCGCCCGTATGCGCCCTGAGATTGACAAGTGGGTAACGGGCAATGCGCCCGAATGCGCCCTGGCATGACACCTTAACTTGCGGGCATGATATTTGAGCACGTGTTTATCGGGTTGCCTAGCAACGGATACGAAAATAGAACGTGAAATTCGAGCTTTTCAACGGTGTATCATGCAAGAAAATCGGTCAGAAACTCGCAAAGTTTTTCAAGTTTAAAATCTTAGTTTTCCAAAAATAATGAATAATGGCGATTCTGCTACAAAGAAAGATTTTACAGCAAGTTTTAAAAGCAAGAAAAGAAGAGGTTTCTGAATCAAATACAACGAAAATTTGGCATGAAAGGAAAGCGAATGTATTGACGTTTTGGGGCCAAGTTTTTCTGTGAACCAAGCGCGAGATTTTCAGCCAAAAAGATGAGGATTTCTCCAAACTTTATTAAAAATAGAAGTCGGAAATCACAAGAAAGATGAACACGGAACACAAGTGAGCAGATACGATTTTTTAAAGGGTATTTTTGAGTAGAAATATGCGATCAAACACTCACAAAATTCGACTGCATTAATGTTGGTTGAATCTAGTTTAAAGTTATCTTTTTAGACAAACTGTTTATGCAAATTTGGGCACAATTTCGACTGTTTTCGTAACCCCATTGTTGGTCTTCTTGTTCAAGTTGTTATTTTAGCTAAAGTATGTTTCAAACGACACCAGATTAAATTACTGTGTGCGTACGTGCCCTATTTGGCAAGAATACTTCGAGTATTAAATTACACTAAGTAAGTAGGGTACTCCAAAATCACTGTTATATCTATTTTCATCAATTTAGTCTTAAAATGACAACTCGTTTCAGACATATTGTGGTTTGAAATAAGTGTATTGAATTAATGCGCTTGCTTGCCGCGTGCGAATTCTCAAAAAGTCCGCACTTGAGTTCTAAATGCTTTTTGTATTGGGTTTTATATCCCCATAAAACTTTAAATCGATAAGGCAGATAGTAATGTTGATCCAACCTCATTTTCTAGTAACTACATGTTGAATCAGAAGGAAAAGTTATCAAAATTTGGTCGCGACGGTTGTTTGCCGTTGTTGTCGCTTCTCTCTGAAATGGCTTCCTTTGAGGGAAGCCATGAAACTGAAGTCCCACCAAAAACATAATTTAGCCGTCCTTTCGGGCCCATTGCTCGCTTATTTATCATGAAATCGTTTCACTAGAACATTTTTAATAATGTCTATGGGAAACTTTGTAATTTTCTGAACTAAAAGTTTATGGTTTTGAGGTGTTTATTTTATAAAATAGCACGCGCGACAAAATGGCACTAATGTGGTTTCTCATGTCTGACAAACAACCAAAGATGAAAGTCCTTATTTCACCCTTTTATAGCTATGTTGAATACCTGACTATTAGGTTATCTTTTTCATTTGAGCATACAGAGAACATTTCTACACAATTAGTCCTAATGAAAGCTTATTTCAAACTAAAAAAAAGCGATTGTTTTTCAGAGCCAGACTTCAAAAGAGAACGCGTGTCTGACATTTTATAGCAGCCTACATTGGCGCGCAAAATAATTTTGGCTAAAAACCGTTTCTTTCCAAACAGAAACATGAGAAAATTGAGCTAAAAGGCTTACCTGATGTATGTTTAAAATGTTTTTCTCTTTATGGTGTTTTTCAGTGCTTTGAGTAGAGAAGTGAATAACTTTTGGTTTTGTCACCGCAATTTGCCTTTGAAAATGTCGGCTGTCATTGTCTGTGTTAAAAACACCTCAGAAAATTCCTATTTTCTCATCTTCCCATCCTTGGTTTATATTGAAAACAAATAGATTCTAGTACCGTATGTCCTTTTAAATATATTTGAGGTAATTAAAAACTCCAAAGATGTACAAGCACTGTGTTTTGGCTTGCACATTTTGTTGAATTTTAACACTTAGTTACTGTTCTAAATTTCATGTTGTAAACATCTTGCCCAAAAAAGCAAAGGAGTATTTTTTATAATTTTTGATCATTTTCTAATTCATATCCCAATAGATGAAAACTGGTTATAATATAGATATGTACTAATTTAGTAAATAATTTTTTTTTTGTTTTTATATAAATATATGGAGATATTGCCCCTTTGGGTGATGAGTGACATGAAAAAAATAGTGTCACTGGTTTACAAATAAAAATTCTCATTGAAAAAACTAATGATATATATACGTATGCAAGTTCATTTAAACTAAATTTGGTCAATCATATATTAATAATATTTGGTTGAAAAGACCAGATTTTTTCATGCAACTGTTTCTGAGATATTGCCATTTTGGTGAAAGCTCTTGAATTCAGTCACGTATTCGCCATATTGCTTGGACGTTAGGGGGGTAGAAACATTGTAACAGCTTGCGCGTTAATGAGTTAATTGTTAACAGCTAGCTTAATTAACAGGCCAGACCCTTCCTTCCCTTGCTATGTAAAACTGTCCAGCATAGATTATATAGACATGCATAGTAATTTAAAGGCATAATTGGTAATAATTTAAATGCATGTTCTATGGCATCTGTTGTAGACTTTCTGCAGTTGTTCATGTTCTTTTCTACACCCTGCAATACCTTCTCAATGACAATATGCAAGATCAACAGGAATTTAATATTCCAGAGGAGGTAAACGAGGAGACATCAAGGACTGTTCAAGAATTTGTAAAATACTTTGCCAGCCAGCGATCAATCATGAACAAGGTGATTCTATACATTTTCTACTAATTTATATAGATTTTTGTAATTTAATTACAAAAATTAATATAAATATAATTATATTTATATTATGTTTGTGATGTTACTCTGAGTGTGTATCCACACCGGGCAAGCTTGAGAATTTTCCCACCGTGGTCAGGCATATTTCTCAAGCTTGCCCGGTGTGGATACACACTCAGAGTAACATCACAAACATCATATATTCACCTGAGTACATAACACCAACACACAAAATTCATATTTATATTAATTTTTGTAATTATAGTTCTTTTATCAAAAATTATAAGATGACACAAAATTGTCCCCTCATTTTTTATTGTTTTGCTATTAATATGCTCAGATGATGAAGAATGAAGTTTACATTTTATTTGTTGATTTCTATATTTTGAGTTGTGATGTTATAAATAAGGGGACTCTATAAATGTGTCTAGCTGAATTGGGGGAGGGGGATATAATGTACAGTATGATATTTTGGATATTCTAAATTTTGTTGTTAGGGGGTTTTGTAGTAATTGACTGGCATTTGAGATTCAAA
This sequence comes from Paramuricea clavata, assembly GCA_902702795.2. NCBI lineage: Eukaryota > Metazoa > Cnidaria > Anthozoa > Malacalcyonacea > Plexauridae > Paramuricea > Paramuricea clavata. Next base: position 31,482 of record CACRXK020001705.1, read on the forward strand.
ATTATTCTTGTTAAAAACAATTGCTGTTATTACGTAATATAAAATATTCTGATCATCTCAGAAGGGTATGTAATTCAGGGCTTCTGTACCACTTTTTGAAGATGTGGTGTACCTTATCCAAGTGAAAACTAATTCAGTGATATGGTTAGCGGAAAAATTGCCATCAAAAAACAGGACGGGATGAACTTCCCTTTCTCCAAGCAATTTCGCCCAGTGGAAAAGCAGAGTTCAGAAAATATGAAAATTTCTGGCTCAGGGACAGTGACTCTGTCTAAATATTCCATATTGCTAACAGCCTAATATTTATATACATTAATACTGTATGTTGTAACATATATTTTGAAATGTCTTCGGGAAAGCTCTTTAATAGCAACTGCACATAAAATCAACCAAATTGAAAACACTCAAGTGTGAAATTAACCCTGGACAGAGTTTAAATCAGATAAAGTCAGGATTGGCTTCAACAACCAATTTGAAATGCAATTCTAAAAAACATTCTCGTTTACTGTTAAGATTATGCAACATGCAAAAAATCTAGGGGGCTCTGACCCCATGCATGCACCTTATAGTCAACATGAAATTTTAACAAGCTGGGGTTCAGACCCCCTGAGTCTACCTCATCCCCTCCCCTCCACTACTGACCTGACTGAGATGTCTGATATGAATAAACTGTAAACTTCGTCCTTCCTCATCATTTGAGCAGCACTTTTTAACATAGTCAGTTTGATAGCATATTAATGTGTTAATCTGTGAGGTTTGTGTCAGTGTGAAATCACCATGCAGGCAAATATTTTATAAAGTTTGGTCTCCACATACAAACCATGCCAAAGATGCAATCATATGGAACTATATGTCCTTTCGTATCTAAATTGAGCTTTTTGGGGACCAAGATATAGATCAATTTGCATATACTGCGGATTCGATCGGGAAGACTGTTTAATGCGAATAATTATCGTGTGCGTTGCAACAGTTGGCATTTGACGTTTCTAGGCAGGTTGATTGACATTGCGAGGGGGCGGTTTATATGTTACTTTTAAAATTCAACCGTTTATGGCGGGAATTTTACAGTTTACGAACAAGGAAAAGCATTATCGAGCAAAACCAGAAGAAGTAACATTGACGAAATAAAATTCAACAAATATTATGTGAGCTAGAACACGATGTTTCTCTCACAATTTATATAAGCCGCGCCCTCGCAACGTCAATCAAACTGCCTAGAAACGTCATAATGCAACTGTTGCAACACACACGATAATTATTCGCATTAAACAGTCTTCCCGAATCCGATTAAACTAATTAAATTTTTTTTATAAATTTAGGCAAAGAAGGGAAGGCTTAATTGTGAATCGCTTATAGACACAGGCACAGAAGAAGTAGACAAAAATCTACAACCTGAAACCATATTTGATAAAATTGGTCATACAGTGATATCAGCATGTGCTGGTAAAACAAATAAGGAGGTAAACATTTTTTTAAATTGTTTATTCAAAAGCATGGCATTTTTTCTCTATTATTCAAATTGAATTTTTTTTAAATACTGTCAAAACATTTAATTAATGTACCATTAATTTTGCGTTTTTTTAAATTCAACAGATATCTTACTTTGTGAGAAAGACCGAGCTTGCCTTCTTGGAGGCCATTGCAATCAGGTGGGATTGCATTCCAAGTAAACAAAAAAAAAGAAGGCATATATTTTCAACCAATTGCGAGATTTCAAAGATTTGTGCCTTCCTTCTGGAACAAGGGAAATGTTGCAGCAGGAGAATGGAGTGATGAAAGGTGTTAGATGCATTGTTGTCCGCATGAGTGCTTTTTCATCTATCATGCAAGAAAAATTACGGACAGGTAATGTATTTATGTAATAATTATGGATGCAATAAACAGACTGATCTGGTAAATACACCATATATGCAGCACTCCTATGTGAAAGCGAGTCGTTTATCCTAATAAAATATTCAAATTTGGCAACAAGGCCTGCATGGTATAAAACAAAAAATTAATTAACATCATCAACTATATGTATGAAGAATAGCGAGGTTCGATCACGACAAACTGACCAACCAAAATCTGAAATGCTGTAAGATTACATTTAATTTGATTGCTGTAAGATAAAAAAGGCAGCAATGTGGTTTCTGACTATGGGTTAGGTGATTTCTAATTAGGCATGCACAGATAGATGTTGAAATTTTTGGTATATGGCGTGCTTCCTAATTTTTAGTCACTTGAGAAACTCAGTAAATCGTAGAAAAACAAAATGCAAATATAATTATTTGATGATTATGCCAGTTAATAGACAGCACTGCATGTTTGCAAGACCTCGCCTGTAAAATAACTCATACTTTCTTTTAATTTAGTGATTCCAGATATGCAATGTGGGGGAGATCAGCCGGACAACGTTCTCATTCCATTCACGTCACTACCAGACACGACTGAAAGCATCCAACAACCTGCAGTGCCTCAATCACCATCCTCTGGTAGTGAAGAACACATTGTTGCTCTCATTCCATCCACCACGTCAGTATCTGACACGACTGAAAGCATCCAACAACCTGCAGTGCCTCAATCACCATCCTCTGGTAGTGGAGAACACAATGTTGCTCTCATTCCATCCACCACGTCAGTATCTGACACGAGTGAAAGCATCCAACAACCTGCAGTGCCTGAATCGCCATCCTCTGGTAGTGGAGAACACAATGTTGCTCTCATTCCATCCACCGCGTCGGTATCTGACACGTGTGAAAGCATCCAACAACCTGCAGTGCCTGAATCACCGCCCTCTGGTAGTGGAGAACACAATGTTGCTCTCATTCCATCCGCCGCGTCGGTATCTGACACGTCTGAAATCATCCAACAACCTGCAGTGCCTGAATCACTGCCCTCTGGTAGTGGAGAACACAATGTTGCTCTCATTCCACCCGCCACGTCAGTATCTGACACGACTGAAATCATCCAACAACCTGCAGTGCCTGAATTACCGTCCTCTGGTAGTGGAGAACACAAGTAGTTGTAATTAATGGGCACAAAAAAGATTAAAATTAATTGTTTAAAATTCAATAACAATGATTGTGTTGGTTACCGACAAAATATTCTAGCAATTATTTTTGTAGCCATAGTCTCATGTTTGTTTAAGCGGCCACGCAAGACTCAGTCTTATACCTAACAATTATTGAACGAGGTTGAGCACGATATGAAGAATTATCAAGCCCGAAGTTTGCCGTTATCAACCGAAGCCGAAGGCTGAGGTCAATTGATAACGGCAAACTGAGGGCTTGATAATTCTTCATATTGTGTGAAAACAGAATTCAATAATTGTTTTAGTTATTTAAAAAATTCAAAACAAACATTTGTATTTTATTTGTATTAAGAAAATAACAATTCCTTAGTCCTTCGGCAGCCGTCATTGCATCATATCAATGGCGTCAGCGAGTCAATATGATTCTCGTCGTCATAGTAATATGTCGCAAACGCGTTCAATTTTTTTTCATTTTCACTCTTTGACATCATTTTGCTAATATGAATGTCAAAAATCCGTATTTGGTTAGCCATTGAGTTGATATGACAATTTCACAGTTGGCTGTTAGCCAATCAGAAACCAGGAATTTTTTAAATAAATAAAACTATTTATTGGGATTCCTATATGGTGGAAGTGAGCCAGTAAGGCTGTTTATATTGTTGGAGAAATACTTTATTAATATTTTAATGTGTTGTTCAATTTTGGTTAAATTTGTTAAATAAATATCAGAATATTCTGGTTATCAGTTTCGATTGTTTCGTAATTGATATACAAACATTAGGTATATACTATTGCACGTAACCACTTCTAGGGTCCATTGTAACCGAGCAGTCAATTAATGTCTTAACACTTATCTTTGCGTGCTGGAAGGGTACCGCGGCAATATGTTAAATACAAAGTAAAGTTCGATTTTTCTGTTTCTTTTCGATTTTCAGTCCAAACTGGGCTATAAAAAACTCTTAGTTACCTGTCGATCTGTTTTTTCTTAAACGGCAACGCAAATACATGTTACATATATTAATACAATTTGCAAATAGGTTTAACAGCAATAACGTCTATAATGCCAATAACGTCTATACTGTAACGAGATGGGAAAATATTGTCTGAAAGTGAATTGGTTTCAACCATAAACACTTTTTATATTAGACCTATATAGATTCTCACACATTCTATCGAAAATTCTTGAAGACTTTGTTGCATGTTTGTTGGATGATTGAGGACGTCAGTGTCGATCCTCGACAATTTGGCAGTCTTATAGAGGGAGCTCTATAACAATATTGTCTACTGGACTTATTGATTCATAACTGGCTTAAAAAACGTAGATAACCCTGGAAGTTTCCTGAGCCGAGCATGCTTTCTTGATTTCAGCAAAGCATTTAATAGGATTATAGAAAAGCTTATCAAATACATATATCTCGCCCAAACGTCAATATTTCACGGTTCAAACTAATTGTTACGTTTCAACATGCACGTTTGACCCGCTCATCGTGTACGTTTGAAACGTAAACAAATGTGAAAAAAAGTTTGGATTTTGCGGTTGCTTGCAAATGGTATAGTAATAAGAAGAAGTACAACGTATGAGGTTATAGATTCATGTCTCGCTATTTATAATGCTAACCCCAATTCCCACTCTAGCCCTAACCGCTAACCCTATTAGCGAGACATGAATCTATATCCATGTATGATCTTTCTGTAGTCGCTGGGAGCAAATACTGACATTGGCATATATTATGTAAAATTGTAAATACTTCAAAATAATTGTGTTCTAACTGATTTTCCCTTACATATATGATTATCATCAAAATGAGGCAAATGGTTAATTTAATAGATCATAAGCATTAAAATAAGGGTGAGGACATGTTAGGTTTCGTCAAGAGTAACGTCTGTTCACAGGCTAGGACATGTTGGTTTTTAGCGGATTTCTCACATGGTTAAACATGCATTTAAGATCATGCACATTGTAATATAACTATATAAGGGCCTCCAAAAACGCTGGGAATGCCGTTTCAGTGTACCAAAATTTAGAAAAAAAGTTTGGGTAGCATACCTCGGGAGTCGGGACCTTCCTAATTTGGAGTCCGTCCCCCTCCCCACCCCCACTTTTTGGGATAGATTGACGCCCTTGAACAAACTTCTTTTTATAATAATAAATTACCTCTCTGGCTCTCAGTATCTTCGCAGAAGAATTCAAACTGGAAATATGTCGACGATATTACATCCGTTTTCGGAAGTGGTCCAAGAAAATGGCGGTCCCGAAAGTCAGTGCTTGATAAAGTATAGCAGGCTAGATAAAGTAAACATCCTAACCCGCGCACAGGCATTGCTCTGGGTACGAGATTGGGGCATTAGCTAATATATGTGACTAAATCCTAGCAAATGCAAAGAAATAATTATATCTTTCTCACGTTGCAATGCCACTTGACCGTGATTGATTGATTGATTGATTGAACATTTATTTAAACACGTTAAAATCTTCAGTGTTTAGGAACTATTTGCAAAACATCAATATATACATCTATTAGACTACTTTTAACACTTAATATTATATATAAAAAACACACTGATTTCCAAGATTGCTGTGTGGGATACCATTATGGTGGGGACAAAAATCGATTCATTTCATTTTTGAAATGCCTTAATGAATTAGCTGTACGTGCAGAATGAGGGCCATTATGTTTTTGGCCTTACTCTTCAATCTAATTTAAAATGGAACATTTTATCGAGCATATCACATCGAAAGCTTGAAGGTGACTAAGCTACTCCACACCTTACGTGTTCTTAAACGCCTAGTGGTGTAAATGTTACTGAACTCCTAATTGTGTATAAATTCCTTGTGCGCTCTCTATTGGAATATTGTGTTCCTTTCTGACGGAACGGGTTCGGAAACGAGCTTTCCAAATTCTTTATCCGGAAATGCATTACGATGAAGTTTTAGTGCTATCCGGATGCTCTCTGTTGAGAGAACGTACGTTGTTCCTTGCTATGCAAAACGATTTTTAGAAAGATATGCCAGCCTACATCATGGCTGAAAAAACTCGCCACCACGAAAAAGACCCTGGGGACGAGGTTGAACTAGTACCAGAAAAGTTAGAGCAAATGCACATAATTAACTTTACTCTGCCAAGATGTGGATCTGTACGATTTAAATGGAGTTTTATTCCTAGCATGTGTTTTATTTAAAGGGGAAGTCAAGTCCATAATGTAAACAAACGGTTTGTTTACATTTTGAAATGCTGTATTTTACTATTTTTAAAAATACGATGTACTGTCTGAATATCTAACACCATTTTGGTTCGCTATGCTTCTAAATGAATATGAAATAGAGTTTATGTTCAGAAAAATTCGAAACATTCGAAAGTTGGGCAATGTTCACATTACAGGTCCTCACATTGTTATGAGCAGAACCGATGCGAAGAACGGACTTGACTTCCCTTTAATAATTTTATAAATTAACATGACTTAACGTTAGATATTTTTGGAATATGGTATAATAACATTTTAGACTAAATTTAATACTGTAATATATTATGTGTTGTCATGTAATGTATTGTAATTATATATTTATGATTTAATGTTGCAATTCGCCTTCTGGCGCCATGGTATTTTAATAAAATGAAATGAAACGTTAAAATCACTAATAACGTCTATAATGACTATAACGCCAATTATTATTACTAGAAAATACATGCATGCAGAAACCCTCGCCTTGCTGACAAAACCGTTGTATTTTCCGAACATGAAGTATCTAAAGTAGTTGTCATGGTAACACGATAATTTTTTAAGAATATTCTTACAAATGAAAATCGCCTAAAAATTAAAAAATATCACTTTTGATTACAAAATTATCAATTTCCCAACATATATATGTTAGGTATGTAATTATACGTAATACAAGCTTCAAATTAAGGTAAAATTCAACCACAAACAATTCACAAAACGTTTTAAAGTGTTCTTTATAAAACTAAACTGCCTTTAACTCAAGCTTTAACTATTAAATGGCTTTATCGATAAACTTTGAGTTTGCAATAAAATGATTTGAAATTCTCGCTTGTAAACAACTTTGCTTTATTTTTTATTTAAAAAATTCAATATAATAAAAAAGGGAATCAATATTAAAGATACACTGAAATTATATGCTGTCTTGTTTGGTTGTTTCATATACGCAAAGGCCGTCGGGTTTTAAAGCCATTATAAAATCAATATTTAAAACAAACTTACCTTCGTTAAGGTCGGCTCCCTTCTTTTAGCTGATTCTTTCGCCCTTTCTTTCTTGAAATTTACAAAATCTTGCAGAAATATGAGCAAAAATGAAGAATATCTGCAAGAAATTTATCAATCATCAACTCATCAAATCAAGAAATGTTTGCTATTTCGCTGTCGTCATGCAGTCGTTATAATGCAAACTTTAAATTGGACCAATCAGTGTCCGTTATTCATGACAGTCCGCCATATTTTTGAGATCAGTGAGGATGACCACCCATCGTTGGTGACCGACGCCCGCGCTCATTGATGAACTTTAGACTTCGCTAATGCTTTCGTTTCCCCGGGTGTAAATAGCCAGGGGGAATTAGTACCCTCGCAAGGCGCTTCGCGCCGCCGGCTCGGGGATTATTATTATTATTAGTTTATTTCGCCCAATTTTCCAAAGTACAATAAAATTTAGCTATTTACATTTTTATAATCTATACGTAGGGGCTAGAGATCTTTTAGAAACCTTTTAGAGATCTTTTAGAAAACATTTTTTACTTAGTATAATTTCATGATGTCATAAGAATAGTACATAATATATTAACGAAAATATATACAATTGTGATGGTTTTTAAAGGAAAGTTTGTCTATTTACAAGATTTTTCAGATTTTTTAAACTTTATACATTAAAATAGGATGATTAATTGGCTGATTGGTGTGATATAAAGTATGTTTTCACATTTTTTTTGAAAACCATATAAGATCCAATATTTTTTAACTCAGTACTTAAATTATTCCAAATGTCAATACCTTTACTAACAACAGATTGTTTTCTGTAGTTTGTTCTTGTATAAACTTTATGCAATTTTTTTGACTTTCGAGTGCAATGTTCATGAATGTTTGAATTTTTTATGAAGTATATCCACTAAAAATGTCGGGTAAATCATTAGTACAGTTGCAACGGTACATAAATAAGCTGGTAAGCTAATCGTTAATTTTGAAAATATTTAATATTTTCAAATCATTAAATAGCGGTTTTGTATGTTCTGTGTATGATTTAAATTTCATTAATTGAATAGTCTTTTTTTTAATTCTGAAAAGCTTTTCAATTTTCGAAGGGTATGTATTACCCCAAGCTAAATTTAATACCATATGTAAGGTATGGATAAATTAAGGCATAATAGGTCAACTTTATAGTGTTCAAATTCGTAAAATGTCGCAATTTTGAAATTAGTCCAACTATCTTGATAATAGTTTTACATATATATAGAATCAATATGATTTTTCCACGTTAAATTTTCATCAATTAGTACACCCAAAAAATTTGTATAAGAGACCTTTTGGATGAATTCATTTCTTATTTTTATATTTTTTATAACGTCTATAACGCCAATAACGACTATAACGCCAATGATGCGACGAATAAAACAGTTTGTTCCCAAATCAACCTTAGTAAAAATATATAATGCCATTGTGCACACATTATTGTAGCTTGGTTTGGGATAACTGTTGCATGTGATTACTTTCAAAACAGACTTCAGAAATTACAAAACAGAGCGGCCCGAATCATCATTGGTAAAACTTATGAAGTTAGTTCTGAGGATGTTTTAAAAGAATTAGACTGGCAACCTTTAAACCAACGCTATAAAACCAATAAATCGATTTTTATGCACAGAATACAAAACGAAAAAATGCCATCATCAATTTGCAACATGTTCAAAATTAAAATAAATGACAGATATGATTTAAGAAGTAACAATAACAACTATGATCTTGGAAAACCTGAAACAAATTTTATGAAAAAGAGCTTCAGTTATTCAGCTGCATCCCTTTGGAATGACTTAACAACTACAGCAAAAGAAAAAGGCATTAGCCTTAACAAATTTAAACGTATTCTTGACGGCACTTCATTCCTTTTGGTAACTTTGTAAATATTTAAATAGGATAGGATATTTTTAGATACAAATGTAGTGCATGCAATTATTAAGTTTATGTTTTCTCTGTTTTTGTGTGTATATTTGTGTTATTATACTTATATAGCTTGTAAATACTGTAATAAACAGCCTCTTGAAAAACAGGTGCCTACGAGCCCTGAAGAGCTACCGTTTTAAAATAATTTTAAATAAATAAATAAACAACTATAACGCCAATAACGGCAATAACGTCTATAACGCCAATAACGACTATAATGTCAATAACGGCAATAACGACTATAACGCCAATAACGACTATAACGTCTATAACGCCAATAACAACTATAACGTCTATAACGCCAATAACGACTATAACGCCAATAACTACTATAACGCCAATAACAACTGTAACGCCAATAACAACTATAACGCCAATAACGACTATAACGCCAATAACAACTATAACGCCAATAACGACTATAACATCAATAACGACTATAACGCCAATAACGACTATAACGCCAATAACGACTATAACGCCTATAACGTCAATAACGTATATAACGCCAATAACGACTATAACGCCAATAACGTCTATAACGCCAATAACTCCAATAACGCCTATAACGCCAATAACGTCTATAACGTCAATAACGTATATAACACCAATAACGACTATAACGCCAATAACTCCAATAACGCCAATAACGTCTATAACGCCAATAACGTCTATAATGCCAATAACGTCAATAACACCAATAACATCAATAACGACTATAACGCCAATAACTCCAATAACGCCAATAATGTCTATAACGCCAATAACGTCTATATAGTCTATAACGCCAATAACAACTATAACGCCAATAACAACTATAACGCCAATAACGTCAATAACGACTATAACGACTATAACGTCAATAACGACTATAACGACTATAACGTCAATAACGCCAATAACGTCAATAACGACTATAACGCCAATAACGTCTATATAGTCTATAACGCCAATAACGTCTATATAGTCTTTAACGCCAATAACAACTATAACGCCAATAACAACTATAACGCCAATAACGTCTATAACGACTATAACGCCAATAACTCCAATAACGCCAATAACGCCTATAACGCCAATAACGTCAATAACGACTATAACGCCAATAACGTCTATAACGCCTATAACGCCAATAACGCCTATAACGCCAATAACGCCTATAACAACTATAACGCCAATAACGACTATAACGCCAATAACGTCTATAACGTCAATAACGTATACAACGCCAATAACGACTATAATGCCAATAACGTCAATGACGTCTATAACGTCAATGACGTCAATAACGACTATAACGCCAATAACGCCAATAACGCCAATAACGCCAATAACGCCAATAACGACTATAACGCCAATAACGCCAATAACGACTAGAACGTCAATAACGACTATAACGTCTATAACGGCAATGTCTATAACGCCAATAATGACTATAATGCCAATAACGTCAATGACGTCTATAACTCCAATAACGTCTATAACGCCAATAACGTCTATAACGCCAATAACGACTATAACTCCAATAACTCCAATAACGTCTATAACGCCAATAACGTCTATAACGCCAATAACGACTATAACGCCAATAACGTCTATAACGCTTATAACAGCAATAACCGGTAAACAACAATATATATACCACATAAAGTATATGAACTTATTTTGTCACTGGTAATTAATGACGTCATTTCGGGATATTTATATGGAAATTGACCCCACAAAAGTAAACAATAGAGCTATTTATAGCCATAATTTATGAATTTTTGCACTCCTTCATATTCCTTTTGCCAACAAGTTTTATTGCGAATAACATAGCTTTAAATATTGTACTTTAACCCTAAAATAACATAACTGACATATAACTATAAGAATGTATAACTTAGAAATATAACTCTTATTTTTACCACAATTTTTCAAATGGTGCTGCAAAACTTTGTCCCCTGCCTGAACTCTAAAATTAAGAGATTCTTCAAAATTACCAACTCCCGCTGTACAGTAATTGCCAACTTCTCGATGGTATTTAGAGTCATCACGATGACCATGTAATGGTAAACCAAGATGGCCACAAAAAATAACGGAATCTACAATTGAGGCAAGTTTCTTTCTATTTTCCTCAATTTCTTTTTTGAGGTTAGTATCTAAAATTACCTCTATTGGCCATGCTTTCCCTGACATTTGGGAAAGTAAAGATGTCAGTATAGGGAAGGTACATGCATGCAGGCTCATTTCCCCACCTAAACCCTGTCCAGCATGATATTTCAAAGTATATGCTGCACCACTCCAACGGCGAAGAGACTGGGAAAATAAACAATGAATTTTGCTACATTTACCAGAAAAGCGATCTCCAAACAGAACGCGCATGACAGGCAGAATGCACCATCTTGAGAAGGTGAATAACAAAGCCATAAATGTAATTCTAGCCAATCATACCTGAAGCTTCTGACACTAGTCTTAGGATATGAATATATTTTTTGTCAGGTTTAAACACATTTTGAATAAGATTGCAAATTTCAGATGAGCTCATTCCCTTAACCATATCCCTGTACATTGCAACATCAAAATTAGTAACATGTGATTTTACCTTTTTTGTAATGGGTGTCTCACCCGATTCTAAAACATTGCTTTTTGTGTTAGTTGAAGTACTAGGTTTACTTAGATATAGTTTGCTATTATCAAGGGGGGGAAACGACTCGCTTTGGGCCATATGAGATTTTGGCTTTAAAACAGATTTCTCTGCCACATTAAAAAACTTAGCAATATTCAAGGCTTTTTTCGGAAGAATTGGAGAAAGTTTTTGCTTCTTGGTGAATGCTTGGGAAGGAACAGCTAGAGGAACAATATGATTTGACTGGAATGTTGAATAAAATATGAAGATCATCCAAACCTTTCTTTGGAGTTAAGCAGGGTCGATTCATGAGATTAAGTAACAGTTTATACCTATGAGCCCCACAATCAAGATAATAACTAAATATAGTCTTATTTAAAACAGAAGCAAGACCCAATATGCAGAGAAATGATGACCATTTCTTCTCACTGCAATTATGAATGGCCTCCTGTCTAATGTCGGCTTTAGTGCAAGCTGTGTCTCAACACTCATAACATAGGTAAAAGATTATTAATACTTTTGCTGAAGTACTCAGCATGCTCATTTACAGCAGAAGAGAAACAAAGGGTGCTGAGTATAAAATTCAGTATTAGTAAAAAGTTCTATTGATGTCAAGATTCTCAACGGTTCCATTAGACTATTGTTACCTACTTGTACCAAGGATGCAGAGCTATACAAGCAATTTCCAGTAACATCAGATCTAAGATAGAAAACATTAACCCTGTAAGTGGCAATGCACCCTAGTTTATTACTTTACCCTGTCTAATGCCAGGCGATTTTATTTGTCAGGGGTTAGGGACGGACCATATAACAGTGGGTTAGGGACGCACCATTAGAAAAATGAATACAAGCAACAGGAACGTCTCAAAACAAAATTGTAACAATCTGAAAAAATTGCAACTACTACTGGTCTGTAAACCCCAATTTTAAGGCTTTAAAATTGGGGTTTACAAAGTATTGATTTAATATTGAGTATTAAGTATTAACCCTAGTTTCTAGACTAGTATGTGTAATCAACAGCAATAAATAAAGCAGAAACATGTGCCACTGCCATGAATGATTCACAATATTTATGTCCATTGATTGAAATATTATGTGAATTTCATCTCTTTATTATACATGTATGATGTACCCGGCGGCGATTTTATACGTACAGATGCTAAATGTTATATCTAGTTAAATGGAATATATTTACCTTAAGGCCATACAAATCTGGAATGTAAGTTTCTGCACCAAAATTGTGTGTGAGGAAGAAACTTGTGTTGTTCACAGTGCTCAATAAGTCCTCAATTTATGCTTGGGTACACTGTCTTTTCTCTTCTTTAGATCAGCTTCAATATTTTTCGATCGTCTTTCTCTAAAGCAGCCTTTACAGTCTCGTAAATACTGACAGACATGGCTAGTATTACTTCAGAACTTCTGATAAATTTTCCAATTGACTTTGATAGAACCTACGATTGAAGCGATCAGAAAGGTCCAGAAACGTCATAGACCTTTCCGTGCATACTATAGCCTGAACAGCATGATCGACCAAAAAAATCCAGCCAATTGGAATTAGCCAATCGCATAGCCTGTATTCTAGCCCCTGAGCGCCTCAGTGATCAGAACTCCCCACAGATCGCGCAAAAATCGAGATAGCCAATCAGAAGGCTGGAATCTGACCCAAAGCGTGCAAAACTCATGCATAAGACCGCTTTTCTTGCGTTCATGTTTGAAGGCCTTGCTACTGGATGATATTTCACAACAGGACGTCTGGACTGTTAATTTTCAATACAATACACTGTGCGAAGTTTGATAACTGGACTGCTATTTTATTTAACAATTTTCTAGCTGGGCCCCTGCCACAAACCTAGATCAGCCCCTGCTACAAAACTCTGCAAAGTATACAACCTTTTTTAAAGTGCTACAAAACACTACAGCACTCTGCAAAGTATCAGCTTAGGAGTCACAACCATCAGAGAACACCATTCAGTATGCTGTTCAACTTTAGAAATGACCCCCATTTGTAGCATGCGATCAATCTCACATTTCATTTTGTCAAACATAGGAAAGGGTACCTTTCTGGGGACATTTATAGCAAATGGTTGAGGTTTGGGTTTTAATTTCCGCTGTCGAACTAAGTTCATAGCCTTTTCTAGGGTCAAATCGGCTTCAAATTGTAGCTTTTCCGACAAGCTTTTGTCCAGTATCCCCACAATGCAGTCTTGGATGAGCTCCTCTCGAAGACTGCCAAATTTGCAATGTTCTGCTAGATTGAACAGATCGGTAATGAATGTTTCTACTGGCTCACTTTCTTGCTGATTTCGAAGGTTAAACTTGGCCCGCTCGAATATGACATTTCTCTTTATTATAAAGAAATGTTGGAGTTTTTGTTTTACAATATCGTATTTCTTCTGCTCCGCTTCCGAGATACCCAGCGATTCTATAATATCGTCAGCTTCGGCCCCCATTGTGTAAATTAATGTGTTCACTTGATTCTCTTCTGGGGCTTTATCGAGTGCTGATGCCACTCAGTACCTTTCAAAGCGTCTAATCCATCTTTGCCAATCTTCTGGTTTAAAATTGAATTTCTCAGGTGGTTTTACTTGTTGTAGGTGTTGTACATGTTGTGTACCATCACCATTTTGAGATAACATCTTCGGATTCTGTTGCAAGCTGAGGTAACCTCTTAGTCCTCAACAGACCGGACTTCCACTTCTCTCCAAGAGTCCTCTTGCTTCAACGTTTTTGAATCCCACACCTGACACCATGTAATGTTATCTGATTTATTTAAAATATTGTACCAGTATTTATACACAAATACGTATGCTAATTAGTACATTAATATTCATTCTAATTGACTAATACTACAAATTTGACCAATAGAAACTTTGGTTCAGTTGAAAAATTTCACCTAGTGGAAAACTGCCTTGAACCAAAACTTTTTATAATATATATATATATATATATATATATATATATATATATATATATATATATATATATATATATATATATATATATATATATATATATATATATATATATATATATATATATATATATATATATATATATATATATATATATAAATGGCAATGGATACAAATGGCAAATACGTGAAGAGGGTTTCAAGGGTCATATGTATGCTTTATTAAATAATTCTTGTAAGAGCTCATACAAGTACAAATATTGAAATATGGACAATTCAGCTTTGCTAAGGACCTGTAATTATAGTATAAATCAAAACTCTCTGAATTCATAAATGATATATAATATTTTAATTTCATGCCGTTTATGTTTTTGAGCTTACTTTGATTGGGAACACGCTGTGTGCATTGGCAGCTGATGCATATGAGTCGCACAATTCTTTCACATAAATCAGCAAATATTGCTCCTTTGATGGTGCAGTCCACAGCTTGGTCGATTTGAAGACATTCATTATTCCATTCTGAGTTGACATGTCCTTCCACGTCAGGAAATAAGATTGCCTAACAAAACAGCTGATATTATAGGTAAGTCCAAAATAAATGTCATATATTAAGAATTGCACAAAGTTTTCATGTATAAAAACAGTAGTAAATACTGATATGAATAACTAAATTTGAGCTGGCCACCCCTTCCCCCCTTTTATTCCATTCCCTTGTTAGGGCAATCTCGTTTTCTGAGCATGCCTGTTTGCGGGTTAAGGGTTGGCATAGCTCTGGCGAGAAATCTAATTGATTCATGTTGCATTTACAATGTGCCTTGCACACATGCTTGGCAATTGTTGCAAAATATAAATGAAGTATTAGCCTGCAAACAGGCTCTTTGAATTGAATTAGAGCCTGCCGGTCTAGTCAATAAAAATGCGTCTGTGCCCATCTTGTTATTGTTGTCAATCAAATGTAAAATCTGTCAAATTTTAATCATTAATTACAAAATTACAATGTAACAAATTAATATAAGACACGCCTTAATGTGAAATAGCTTGTGAATATATGTAAACAAAATGCAAAATTTCAAGTTCAACACATGATTATTTACAACAAGTCAATGGCAAGTTACAAAGAAACTTTCAAAAAAATTTACATGCAAACAACCTCTAAAAATGTAAATGAATTTTGCCGTTGTTGCAATGCTTGTTTAAAAATAAAATATGGAGATACATGGAGGTCCGTTTCAACAGTGAACTTGTTCAAACCAACAGTAGTAGGGCAAGATAGTTTTGAATTTATTTTGAAAAATATCGGGATTGTTTGTGAGCGAGGCCCAGAATGGTCTGGAAGATTATGCAGGACATGCACAGGAACAATTAAGAGAACTTGCGATGGATTTGCTTTTACTGCCAAGAATCTAAATACATTAAATCCAGATTGTTTAAAAAATGATGATGACAATGAGAATCTTCAAACTGAACCATGCATATAAAGAGGTCTGCCAACAACTTTGTCTATTCCAGAGAGAAGCCCTCGATTATCCAAGGCACCAAGAGATAAAAAATCTAAATGTGTACCTCATTCCACGAAATCAACTCGAAAGTCCTTGGTTTTCGATGGTCAACACGGCCAATCGCAGCAGGATTCAGATGAGAAAAAAACAGGAGAAAGATGGGCCAAACATCTATAACTACCAGTAGAAATCGGCGACGTTTTAGAAGGATGACAGACGAGGGTTAAAGTTCTTATACAATGGCCAAACGGGCACACTGATGCTCGAATTCCATCCGGTGAAGATACAGATACAATTAATTTATTGACAAATATCGCGCTTAAGAGATGGAAGGAAGCTGCAAGTTGTGTTTGGAAACATAAAAGCATCAAGCCTGAAATGCTAAACTCGTTGCAGAAAATCGTAAATAATGAATGTAAAAGTTTTTGCTCCTCTGACTCAATACTCAAAGGTAATTCTCTAGAAGAGTAAGTTTCATTTTCCAATGCACTGCTTCAGAAGGAAATCAAAATTGAGTGCCCAACATGGCATTGTTGCCTTATTGGAGCCATTGGAGTTGGTCCAAAACAAGAACCTGAACAATCTGCAATCAACTCTGTATGTTTAGCTACCTCTTGTGTTATGTAGAGAAAGAAATAAATGCATGTCTGCTCTGGCATACAGAATTTCAATTATTCTTTTTCATAGTGGGGTTAGTCATCAGGACTCGATCTGCCTGAATCGGTTAGGCATGTGCATGTCACCCGTTATGATAATTAAAATTCAGTACGAACTCGGTCGTAATTTTGATGCAGGCGTATTGTTTTGGAAAAAGTGTCTGGAAGGAAGACCGCAGGCAACACTTGCTCTTCGTAACAAAATCAAAGGAAAACAAGTGCCAAAGCTCGAGGAAGATGACATGCAGTTAGAAGTTCAAATCGACATCAGATTATGAGAATTACAGTGAGGACGCAGTTTTACATTGTAATGAAATGTGCACATTGCGGCTCAATGGGTTAATCTCAATAGTCCGTGTCGGAGTAACTAAAGTTTTTTTGAAAACCAGACTAAAATAGCTATCTATTACCAATTAAATCTTTTGTTAGGGAGTGTTCATTATTTATGGGTTTTTTTTTGGGGGGGGGACCCTGCTCTGGCAAGAGCAAAAATCACATTAGCCCTCCCCCAAGAAAAGATCAAAAACATTTGTGACCCCCCACCCCCCAGGTATTTTATATAAATACAGTACAAGTGTATAAATATATGGTATGTATTAATCATGCAGTTTATAATAAACAATTCGCCTTTTCGACCCTAAAGACACATGTAGCAACACGTGGCCAAAAAATGTAAACAAATGCCAAAAGTTCAGACAAGCTTTTGTTCGAACATACAATTGATTGTATGTTCGATTGGTTTGAACAGTTAAGCTTGTCCGAACTTTTGGCATTTGTTTACATTTTTGGTCACGTGTTGCTACACGTGTCTTTAGAGTCGAAAAGGTAAATTAAAAAGTGTTTATTTCATGACCTTAGTAATAGTGCAAAAGCTTCTGTAATTAAACTTGTGGCCATGTAATAATCAAATATTTTCATGTTCTAAACATATTTTAAAAAGGTCGGAACATTGTCAGAACTAAAACTTTGATGACCCCCCCCCCCCAAATTACTCCTCA
>CACRXK020001706.1:0-50849 GCA_902702795.2 Paramuricea clavata
AAGAGGAAAGTTTTAAATGGAAAACTGACAGATTGCCTGCCCTCAGTAAATGCAGAAATTGGCAAGAGTATCTCTCAACCCACAAAAATATTCATCAATGAATCTTTGACGGCTTACAGAAAGCGTCTCTTTGGAAAAATCCATGACTATCGTAGACAGCATTACTATAAATTTATATGGACTGCAAACGGGAAAATTCTCCTTCGCCAAACAGAATCGTCGCCAGTTAACAGCTTTACAACAGAAGAAGAGTTTCAGAGGTTTACTTCTAAGGACTAAACAATAATTCGTGATTATTTTTAGACACAAACTGTATGTGAAGCGATGGATGAACAAGACTGTGAGTTATCTAATTTACCATTTTATTACTTATCAGATACTGAATTTAATGCTCTCACTGGTAATTGGCATGTTGTCTTTAGCAGTGATTCTGATATATATAATGTCCTACAAAATCCTGACAAATTTGATGAAAATGATTCAGACCTTATGTTAAATACCCCTAATTCAAATTATTACTCTATGACTAAACTTAACCAGCTTTTAAATAAGTCAGGTCATGATAGTATATCATTTCACTTTAATGTCAGAAGTCTCCCTAAAAACGTATCTATATTGAATGATTTCCTCTACACTCTTGATAGCAGGCCTGATATCCTAGCTATAACGGAAACTAAATTAAACCATAATAATGTGGTTAATATTGATTTACTTAATTATAACTTCTTTCATACTGACTCACCAACCATGGCTGGTGGTGCCGGTTTATATATCAACAAAGATTTGCAATGTATACATAGACCTGATATAAAATTTTCTATGCCGCTTGTTGAATCATGCTGGTCTGAGATTGCCGCTGGCAGAAATAGATCTACTATTATGGTTGGATGTATTTATCGACATCCGTCAGCTAATCTTCAAGAGTTTACTTCTGAATTAAAAAGCATAATTAAGCAATTAAAGAATAATAAACATGAAGTGTTTATATTGGGGGACATGAATGTGGATTTCCTTAAATACAGTATACATGCTCATACGGAAGAATATTTAGATATGCTTTACTTAGATAATTTTATTCCTATTATAACAAAACCTACTCGCATCACTGAACACTCCTCTACATTAATCGACCATATTCACACTAATGCATCGACTCAAAACATTGTCTCTGGTATTGCTCTGGTAGACATATCTGATCACCTACCTACCTTTTCTCTGTATAACACATCAGTTAGTAGAATTAAAAAGACTATTTACCTAAGGGACTACAATCAATTTAATAAGACAAAATATGTAAATGATTTAAATACAGTAAATTGGTCTGAAATATTTAACAACAATCAAAACTTGCATGAAATGACTAATGAATGTATTAACACCATTACTCAAATAATTGAGAGGCATGCACCAACTAAACAAGCCTCGCGTAATAAGATGAAACAATTATCAAAACCTTGGCTTTCAAAAGGTCTCATTAAATCTATTAAAGTAAAACAAAAGCTTTACCGCTCACACTTTTTAAGTAGAGATCCATTGAGAGTTTCTATATATAAGTCCTATTCCAATGTATTGAATAAATTAAAAACTAAAACTAAAAATGAATATTATAATCAGCAGTTCCATCAATGTAAAAACAATCTAAAAAGCACTTGGAAATTGATAGGCACATTGATTAATAGGAAAAATAAAGGTCATACTTGTCCAACTAGAATTGTTAGAAATGAAAAAACATATATTAATCAGTTCAACATTGCTGAGCAATTTAATCAGCATTTTGTAAATGTGGGTCCCAAATTGGCTAATTCAATCCCAAATTCTAATGATGATCCCACCAAATACGTAACTAACTCACCAATTTCAAGTTTTTGCATGTCACCTGTCTCTGAGGAATACGTTTGTCGACTTTTCTTGGAACTAAATGTGAATAAGTCTTCTCCAGATATTCCTAACAAAATGATAAAGCTGGCTAGTAGTTCTCTATCAGTGCCTTTTGCTCATATTTTTAACCAATCCATTTCTACTGGAATTTTTCCCAATGCTTTCAAAATATCTAGAGTACAGTGGCGTAGCCAGCCTGACAATTTAGTCCCGCTATGCAAATTCAAAATTATTATCATTATTCATTTCTTTAGAAATTGATTGTTTTCACAGTCAATGAACACAAAAATATTTGCATAGCGGGACTAAATCGTCGGGTTGGCTACGCCACTGCTAGAGTAACGCCAGTCTATAAGAGTGGGATAACGACAGACCCAAATAATTATAGGCCAATAGCTTTGCTATCACCCTTTAGTAAAACGCTTGAGCGAATTGTGTATGATCAGCTTATGACTTTTTTAGAGAAATATAACATACTCAACAAGTATCAGTTCGGCTTTAGAAAAGGACACTCAACGGAACAAGCTATTTTAGAAATAACTGAGAACCTGAAAACTTCCATTGATAATAATCTTATTACATGCGGGGTTTTCATTGACTTTTCTAAAGCTTTCGATACGGTCAACCATGAAATATTATTAGCTAAATTATTTAAATATGGAATACGTGGTCATTCACTTGAATGGTTTAACAGCTACTTAACAAATAGACTTCAATTTGTACAAATAGATAACGTACAATCTAGCACTTTAACGATGACATGTGGAGTTCCTCAAGGATCTACATTGGGGCCTTTATTATTTTTAATTTATATTAATGATATAGTTAATTGTTCATCAGTACTTTCTTTTCGTCTATTTGCTGATGATACTAACATATTTTATGTAAATAAAGACCCCACTGAACTTGAAATAGTAATAAATCGTGAGCTAAAAAAATTCTACGACTACTGTGCTCTCAATAAATTATCTATTAATATGAACAAGACCAATTTTATGGTGATAACTTCAAGTAACAAAAAGCACATTAATATCAACATTCCTAATATCGAACGTAAAAACTGTATTAAGTATCTTGGTATATATCTCGATTAACATCTCAATTGGAAAAGCCAAATTGCTCATGTTAATAGTAAATTAGCCAAAAATATTGGCATTTTTTATAAATTACGTCATTTATCTAACATTTACACATTAAAGCAACTTTACTATAACCTTATTTACCCTTATTTAACTTATGGTGTTATGAGCTGGGGTAGCACGTATACAACTAATTTAACCAAGATTCGTACTAAACAAAATAAATGTATACGTAGTATTTTCTTCACAACTCATATGGAGTCAGCAACTACTTACTATAAACTTCTTGGAATACTCAATTTTGACAATATTGTGAAATTTAAAATTACTACATTTGCAAAAAAACTGTCAAGTGATTCATTGAAATTTCCATACATATTTCATGATTACCTTACACGAATATCTGATATTCACAGCTATAATACTAGACTGTCTGCCAGTGGCAATTTCTATCGGCCAAAAGTAAGAACTAATTATGGTCAATCCACCATCAAATTTATTATCTCGAAGCTGTGGAATTGTATTCCACCTTATTTAAAACATTTAAATATTGAAGCCTTTAAAATACAGTACAAACAGTCCCTCCTATCCTGCCTGATATAGTCTTAACCTACTTGTCAAATTATGAATTAGAAGCTAAATATTGATATGATTACTTTACCATAACGATCTTCTACTTTTTATTATATTCCATGTAAAATTATTAACACGCAGTAGCCAAGCTCACGCACTAGCTCGAAAGCTCACGCTACTTTGGCTACTGCGCACATCCAATCTAAGTCTATAATAACATAAATATGTAATAATTCTTCAGTTCTATAATTTCAACAGATAACTTGTAAATATACTAATATCATGTGCATAATAAATCTTTCTTTCTTTCTTTCTTTCAGGAGGCGAAATTTCGCAAGTGGTCCACGGGAGTGGGGAGTGGTCCACAAGTGTAGTCCATGGACCAGGTCCACGAAGGTAGTCCATGGACCTGGGGTCCGCATTTTGTCGTTTCCCTAATTTTCATGTTTTGGCTAATAATGGCTGATCGCATTATTAATCCGCACCCCCCCCCCCTATTGAGGACATATACTTTTTTTCCCTCTCCCCTGGAATTTCCGCACATTTTTCAATGATTTTTCACCCATGGCATGGAAATTCCTTGGTGTATTTTAGCTAAACCATTGGATTTTTCAAAAATATTAGCCATCCCTTGGAAATTCCATCTTGATTTTTTTAGCAGACCTGTGGAATTTCTTCATATATTTTCTGTAGTTTTGGCCACCCTTTGGAAAATCCCTGTCGATATTTGAACCTCCCCCTGGGAATTTCCTTAGGTATTCCTTACATTTTGAGCCATCCCATGGAAAATCTGTGTTGTTTTTTTAACTCACCCTGTGGAATTTCCTTAGATATTTCCAACATTTTAGTCATGCTGTATGGAATGTTCTTGTAGACGGTAGTCATTGTAACCAATATATAATCCTATTGGCTTACAACCATAGGCATACGCGGCTGATGCCTTCCGGGGGCAGTTGAAAGTTTGCCCGAATTTTCATGGATGATTGTAACGAAATGACCTGAATTTAACATTTTCTGATAAATCTGCCCAAGTTTTCTTGATTTTTCTAGCATTTGTGCGGATTTCCATGGTTTTCCATAGTTTTAGGAGGCAGTTGCCCCTCCCTCTTCTCCCCTGTCTTGTACGCCTAGGTTTACAACGTGAGGGGCCAGAGGGGGGTCGGCTGCACACATACTCTATGGCTAAATTTTCATATGTTAACCGGTGATAGACAGTACACTGCATTATTATGAATTTGCAGTTATTTTTCAGTTACTAAAGTGAATAATAAAATCGTACGTTATGAACCTGTTTTTTAAAAGATGGTATATAACAACTCAGCCTAGCAGTAGTAGCGGATCTTGACTAAAAGTTCACGAGTGACCACGAATGACCACGAGTGATCACAACTGTGCATTAAAAAACCCCCAAAATAACATAAAAGTACATCTTTTTATATTTATTGCAGACGTGCTTTCATTCTACTGTCTATAACGTTAACTATAGCACAAAAACTATCGTTCAAAATCGTTTTTATTTGTAAACGTTATACAAAATATTAGTGACATCCAATTTTAGACAATATAAGATCTAAGATAATACAACTGGTTTCAAATCTCGCATAATGAGCCAGACGTCCTCATTCCAAGAAACCGTACGTTTTATGTCTTTTCGTATTTTTGGCGGGGAAAATGACGTCACAATTTGGCGCGAAAATTTTGTTTCAGTATCATGGTAAATTTGTTTATGGTTTCTTAAATGCAACATTATATTATCTCCAAAGTTACAAAGAGAATTGAAATATCTTCATTGGATCAGAAGTTATAACGTTTTGAAATTTGAATCTTCAGCGTTTTGCCAGGCAGTTTTTAGTGACAAATTAAAATGGTGTTTTATTAAAAAAACACATGATTTCTTAGAGAATGGGAAAATCTGGTATGGTGTGAGATCAAGAGATGTGGGACCAGTATGGTGGCCGAGAACTGCCATTTCGTTTTAAAAAATAAAAATAAAAATAAAATAATAAAAAATATAAAATATTTCTACATTTTTCCTTAATATTAAAATATTTTAAAAATTATTTAAGAATATCAGTTCTGAAAACAAAAAATAAATAAATTTACTTAATACTGCAAAGTCATTTTAAAAAAACTTTTCATATTCACATGGCCGAGAACTGCCAAATTGCCAAAACGTCTGTGCACAGAATTGTCCCTCATATCCAATGTATTACCCGATTAACCATGATTATCCCATACTTCAAAGATGGCAGAAGTTCACAAATGGCGAAAATTTGCAAATGACATAAAAGCAAAAAGAACGAGAGGCACAACAACTAATCCTAAAGGAAAAGACAGCGGTGGTTCCTCTGACTTTACCATTTTAGAAAAAAAAGAGCTCTTAGTGCAGCTCTTAGCAACAGAGGCTACAGGCAAAGCGAAAAAGTCCGAACGAACTGGGCCCCAAGAGTTTGTCTCTTATCCCTATGAAGAATTAACAATCCCCAACATCATAAAGGCTTGTAACAAGCATTTTCAAAAAAGGCTTAAAGGAAAGTCTGTAGATGTTCTAGCGAGTGAACGCGGTCCTGTGAAGTTTCAACCTTTGACATTGATAAGATGGTTTGGTCAGCTCCAAAGTTTATTCCTTTTACCATAGAAAATGAGGAATTTGCTAAAAGGGTATTCCGTTCCGCCCATAAAGGAACCTCAAATTCTCCAGATTTCCAAGGAAAAGCATATGTTGTCAAATATTTCTTACAAAGCACTAAAGATGTTATAAGTGAGCTTGGTGAAACAGAATTGGAACATGCTAGAAAATCTGTGCAAATGCAGGCATTGGCTAAACGTTTTGCTGAACAATTTGATGCTAATGTAAAGAAGGAAGGAAATGAAGATGTGTTTGGAAAGACCTTTAGGTACTGTATATTATTAGTATAGGTAATCCTGTGATGGCAAGTACAATTAGGGATTACTACGATGAGTGATGTTAGGAAATTTTGCCAAAGTTGGATGAGCCGCCATTATTTGTTTATTATTAGCATGACAAAATTGCATCTACCATCCCCTCAATGTCAAGTTAAAATAATAATCTCTCGTCAAAGTACAGTCCTGTCAGACTTTGAACTAAAATTTGTTTGTGTTTTTATATAATGCTTTTGCTTTAAGTTCCCCTATGGCAATTCCATTTGTGTGAATTGTGTTGGTTCAATATGTTTCTGCCAATTTGTTTTGAGAAATAATTGTACTCCTCTCAACCAATCAGCATCCAGTAATTTTGTCATGCTAATAATAAATCAGGAAATAAAAGCTATAACAACAAAAGGCATGAATGTTACATGCTAAATTAAACTAACTTATCAAATTTCATTAAGATATGTCAACACTTTCCTGGGAATCATCAATGATTCACAGAAGGTTGTCACAATCGAAGAATATGTGACAGGCAATTTTGAGAAGTATGTAAACAATGATGGTGTTCTTTGTGTGAAAAAGAATGAAGACCAGCAAAAGAAGGCAGAGAGTCTTGTCCACTTTTCTTACATCAAATCCAGTAAGAAATTGATGCTTGTGGATATCCAAGGAGCAGGCTACAACCTTACGGATCCTGAGATTGTTTCACTTACTGGAGCTTTTAATGATGAGAACAATTTCCTATTTTGTGCTGGTAACTATTCAAAAGAGGCTTTTACCAACTTTTTCAAGGCACATAAGTGCAATGCTTTTTGCAATTTGTTAAAGCTCACACCTGAATTGTGTGAATAAACAGTTACTCATAGCTTTTAGTTATTTATATATAAACATTTTTTGCATAACTTTGGCATTAGTTTAAATGTTGTTGTTTTGTTCATGCACATAGACTATGGTACATGTGGAACAGTTTGCTGCACTCATTGTGTATGAGTCTAGCTCAATTGCCATGCTTTGCACTGCTTTATTTACAGGTTTCATTAATTTTTGGGCATATGGTTTTTGGGCATAGGTTTCATTAATTTTTGTACATATTATACTGTATTTATTATGTATTTATACATATTATATTTGTACATACCATATTGTACAATTTTTTCTTCTTTAATAATAAAGTAAATATTTTAATAATACATTAAAATAAATCATTAAGGAAACATGATCAGGCTTTGCATTGTGAGCTGTAGAGGCTCCAATGTATGTATGTATGTGCAGAGTGGACTGTATCGCATTGGGCTATTACATTAAAAACCGTACCCCGCCTCTGTTGAGGACCTCTGTTTATCAAGATTTTACCCCACTGGAAAGCTTTCAAACCCCTCTGGAATTGCATTTTTAGGCCTTTGCCCCTCTGGGAAACAGCATTTTTCTATGATTACGCCTCTGGAAAATTGAGGTCCTCGACAGGGGGGGGGGGGGGTATGGTTTTTTAATGTAATAGCCCATTATGAAATTATGATTATAATATTTCCTTTAAATGTCTGGATTGTTATTTGCAGTCTTTTCAAAATATCTTTGTTTCAGCAAGAGATAAGTTTGAACAAATTCATTGCACTTGATAGCTTCGGGATTTGGCATCAACTCATTCAGATCTTTTCGAAATGATGATGGGATGAAATCATCAGGAGCATCTAAGATTCCAGATAACTCTGCAACTTCTTCAAGATCTTCCTGAGATACAAGGAAGCCTAATTTTTAAAATTAAGCAGAGTTAAAATATTTGCATTAATGATGAAATTGATTTAATATATCAATTGCTGGATAAGAAACCTTTCTTTTCCATTCCATATCTGCTTGGAAACTCATAGATGTGATTTGGCACTCCATCTGCCATTAATGTATCTTTTTGAGTGCGGATCCGATGACTATTCCACACCGTGTCTCTGAACTCATCCAATTCTCTTTGCATGACTGGGATCATGATGAAAGCAAGGATGAACCTAAAATAATATATGACAGATATTGACAATGGTTTGTTTTATTTTTATCAATATTGAAATTATATCTTTCATAACCCATTAAAGAGCAATGCGCCCAAATGCCCTACTTTTGTATTTACTCTGTATAACGTAAAATAATAAAATACAATACAATAAAAATAAAATACCTGTGTATTTCCTCACCAGGGTCATAGTGACATTCCTCCTTCAACCAACATAAACCAGACTTAAAATACTTTTCTAACCTATCATGAAGTTCCCTCCACCATCATTCAATCTGAAAAAAAAAGTCAAAAATATATAAATTTTCCATTTTTTTGTGAAAATTATTTAGTAATTGAATGAGATTTAACCTGGTTTGATGGTGAGGGTCCAAATATAATTGACTCTGTAGGATCATCCAAATCGCCTTGTTTACTTCGAAGATATGCGTGTACGGTACTCATTGTGGTTGTCTCTGTTCCTTTATCCAAGCGAAGATAATGAGGAATTGTATGACTTTCTAAGAGAGCTTCAATATACCACTTTGCTACCAGAATCGGATTAGAATTTGTATTCCAAATTTGGAGCCACAGCAGCTTACGACTGGCTGTATCAATGCAACCGTAGATGGCCAATGGAAATGTTGAGTTTTGAAAACCCATCAACTTATCATGGCCATCAAGAGAATATGTCCAGTTTGGGCCAAATGTGACGAAGTGACCTTTGGCCTTCGCTTTCTTCGCCCCTGGAGCTCTAGCTGCAAGTCCATCAGGGTCAAGATCGAACATAATATTATGCACTAAATCTCTTGGAACCCTCATATCGTACTTTTGGCGAATCTTATGAGTCATTGCCTGATATCCGAGCAATTTTCCAGGCCCATCAAGTTCTTGGAATATGGCTTGCCTTGCATCTTCGAGTCTAACGTTCACGTCAATATATTTTATCTCGAAATATTTAAGCCGTCGATCAAGAGAACGAAGACTCCATTTGTAGCACGAGTAATCCCTTCTCATGAAGTCTAGAATTTCATCATGTTGTAACCGTTGTTGAACAAGTTTCGTTAAATCGTTTTTCAACTTTAAATCATGTTTCCAAGCCGCCATCTTTGAAGTATGGGATAATCATGGTTAATCGGGTAATACATTGGATATGAGGGACAATTCTGTGCACAGACGTTTTGGCAATTTGGCAGTTCTCGGCCACGTGAATATGAAAAGTTTTTTTAAAATGACTTTGCAGTATTAAGTAAATTTATTTATTTTTTGTTTTCAGAACTGATATTCTTAAATAATTTTTAAAATATTTTAATATTAAGGAAAAATGTAGAAATATTTTATATTTTTTATTATTTTTATTTTTTAAAACGAAATGGCAATTCTCGGCCACCATAGACCAGTTGTATTAAAATTGCCGAAGTTATTTGAAAATTGCCGAAGTTATTTGAAGTTGGTCGATTTTGAATTAGTTTTTGCCCAGCGTGTATATGTTAACTTTGATAACCAAGTTGATATTCAAACTG
Source organism: Paramuricea clavata (assembly GCA_902702795.2). Taxonomy (NCBI): domain Eukaryota; kingdom Metazoa; phylum Cnidaria; class Anthozoa; order Malacalcyonacea; family Plexauridae; genus Paramuricea; species Paramuricea clavata. The sequence continues at coordinate 9,924 of CACRXK020001706.1, forward strand.
CTATAGTGAGGTAAGGCGAGACTTTTTTTATTTATTGGTTTACGGATTTGACTTTAAAAATTATGTAAATACAGCACAAGCGAATCTCGTTAAACTGCTGTAAACGTTTTTATATTAGTCTCTTTTACAATATACGAGATAGTGAGTCTCAATAATCTTGAAACGTCATTGTAAGTTTTATGATAATTTATAAGAGTTTTTCTCATGGCGTCCTGTGCCTTTTTCAGGTTGCTTTTAGATAAATCTAGCCTTGCCCTGACACGTCTCAACGTTTTGACATTCTCAGTCGGTTTTCCCACTAATAACTCTTTCACCTCGTTCGACAGCTTGGTATATTCGGCTTTGTACATTTCCACACGTGCGATGTTGTTCTGCAAAGTCCCCTTTTTGACCTTCGCCTTTGTCTTTGAGGAAGTGGATGGAGAACCGTTCCCGGTGTTGTTACCAAGTTCGACATCTGCACGTCTTGTTGAAGCAAATTTTCAGACTTTTGAAGCCGCCAGTCAGTGTGGATTTTCTCGTATATCTTGGCTTTTGGCAGCAGCGTTTTTGATAGCTGTTTAGCTTTTTGATTCCAAAATATTCGCCTCTGTCGCTCTCTTCCAACAGCGTTCTCAATTTTGTCATTTGTGAAGACTTTAACTCCTCTGATCGACCAAGAGGTAGGTGATTTAAGAGCCTGGTTAACGGAAGTTTTATCTCTGTTGCGTTCAAAGCATTCTTGTTGACTCCAATTGTCGCTAAACTTGGTTCCGTCATTTGACACAAAATTTCCGCTTTCAGTTGCAGCTTCTTTATCACTACTATAAGAGCTGATGTCAGAGAATTTTACCGTGAGGTTTCCAACACTATCTCGTGATGTAATGCTATTAATAATTATGAAATGTTCTGCAGATTCTGGAATTTGTTGTGTCGCATCACGTGCAAACAGAAAATGTTCTGGAATTAACTCAGAAACTTGATCTGTTACTGCAGCTCGTAAAGCTTTTAGGGACGATGCCGTGTTCACTCCGAAGAGTGAACATACTGTATTTTCTCTTAAAAAACTCATTAATAATTCATGAAGAAAACACAAAGAAAAATCATAAGCGTGTCGTATCTGTATATGTGATACAGATTCATGTTGATTTACATAAACTTTAACTTTGATTTTCTCGGCTTAGACAACGTTTATTTTTAAAATTACTTCGCCAATGAACTCATAAGATGAGCTGTTTTTTAACAATGAACTCATAAGATGAGCTGTTTTTTGCGTCCGTGTTGTATCAGATATACAAACTCTCGCCTTCGGCTCGAGTTTGTATATCTGATACAACACGGCCGCTCATGTTGTAAACATTACTTTCAACGTCGAAAAGAAGTAAAACTTCCGACATACTTTTAGCAGTTGAAGCAAAATAAACATATATTAATTAAGGGACTCAGGTCATAAAGTAAAGGGGGGGGGCTGGGAAAAGTAGCGGGGTGGGGTCACCTTTTTTCAGCATGGTTAAAAACTGCAGACACTGTTTCGAGTCCATAATTCAATATTAAATAGAAATTTAGAGTTTCAATTTTTCAGAGAGCCATACATCTGAACAGTTGAATACAATTTGAATACAATACCATTGACGGCGGAATCGTGCAGGGGGGGGGAGCAAGGCCTAAAGCCTCCCCCTAAATGTGAAAAAGTAGAAAAAAGACGGGAGCTAAAACCTTCCAAAGATAAGGTTTATTATATATTAAATATTCATAATCCCCGCTATGTGGCTTGAAACAGTTGTTGTAGGAGGTTAAATCAAGGTTTCTGTGTGTCAAATCGCCGTCCTGATTTCAGAGAGTATATACTTCAAAATCTTTTTTGGAGGGAGGGACATGCCGCCTATGCCTTCAGCAATTTGTAATATGCCACAGTATATGTGGGAAGTTCCAAAGAAAGGCCTTTTAATGTTCTTAGTTGCTCAAGAAGACTATTGTATTACAAAACTATTCGGCAACAGGAAAATAAAATGCTGATAGGGTGGGTTGTAATTTTTCAGCAATAATTTAAGGGTGGGCTACACGTTTTTACACGCAGCTATTAAGGGGTGGGCTACAAAAAATGCGGACACCATATACACGATTTTTCCAACACCCCCCCCCCCCTTTACTTTATGACAAATCTCTAATTATAGTGTAACATTCAACAGTAGGTTGACTGGTTGACCTTGCGTGTGACCTCAAACAAAATTTACTACATGGAAATTGTCAACATAATAATTGTGACATTGTTTTGATAGACTATAATTTTAATTCACTTAATAAATAGTACTTTTAATATAATAATTGATGTTTTTATACTCAATACCATGAATACAGTCGATGTGCGTGTTCTGGACGAGCAACGAAAACAAATATCATTTTGCGAACGATTGACGAGAAAATTAGCCTTGTAAGGTTACGGGAATTAATTAACACAATGTTTTCGTGTTTTCACAGAGGAGGAAATTCATGGGACACCATTAATTTCAGTTTTTGAGCATGAAAAGCGAATTTTTCTTGGAATTCATTAGCAGCTAAGCTTGAGAACCACCCCATTTATAAGTCCTGGTCTGTTCAGGAAAAGCACGGCATACTTGACACTGAGTGGACCTTAAAATTTACAGAATTACTAAAGCTGCAAGCAGACAAAAAACTTGTTGGCGAAGCTGGCGATGAGTACGGGCGTAGTATTGCCAAAAATATCGATAAGCTCCAAAAATCGGATTTTGAACGAATGACATGCTACAATAGAATAGAAAGATTAAATAAAGTCACCATAAAAACTGATGAAATCAGAAAAAGTATTGAAAATGAGGAAAACCATTTGCACGAGCTGTTCAGCAAGTTAAAGCTTGCTCAGTCAGACCTAGCCAAATGCCTCAGCCAACCTGCACAAAGAATATCCAGATGTACGATGCCCTTCACGTGCGAATATGTGGACTCGTAAACAACATTTTACATGGTGATAAAATGGCGTATTTCTTGTATTTTGTTTAGATTTTTTAGTTTCCTCCTGTTATAAAGAGTTAAATTTATTATTAGTGGAATGGAAATGGCCTGGATGGAAGAGTAACAAGGCTGAATTGTTAGCAAGCGACATGAGATGACAAAATGGCGCCGAATTTGGACAAAGTGGATTTACCTTGTTGATGGTTAAACAGGTATGATCTACTTGAAACCAAGTTGAAACTTGTTTAAAATGTTCTTGATACCATTATGTCTGAGATGATTTACATTTTTTGTAGGATGTCGACGAGATCGCCGATAAACAGCGGAGTAAAGTGGAGAACTTGGCCAAATACGTCCATTTGCAGGAGGTAGGCACATTTCGAATTATTATTTCGGTCAGAAAATATTAACTATTTTACTCCAAACCAGTGATAATATATTTAAATAAGTACCATTTATGTTTCTATCAAAAAGATTTAGGGAAAAAGGTAATGTAAGTCCACTGCTGTTTATCTGAATTTGCAAGCCACAAATTGACGTTTAACTATGATTATTGCATGGCCATTTTCTTGTGAAATAGTAGTGCTAGGCATTTCACACTTACCAATGACCACCCCCAAAAGTACCATCTCTGAACCATATAAGCACCTCAGAATAGCCAAAGCTTTTATTGTTTTATTAGATAGCAGTATGGCGAAAGCGTCGTTTTTGGGTGTGGTCAGTTTCGGACGTTTCGCCCCTGATTGGGGTTCGGGCAGCGTTACCATGTTGACCGTCATGGTCAACTTACCCTAAAACAGTTGAGATTATCTGTCCTAAATGAAATGCATACAAACTCATATACAGGTCCTCGACTACAATTGTCGAAATATATCAGAATTCAGAATTCTATGCAAACCATCGCAGGTATTGTATTGCGTTTCGTTGCACAGTAAAAACCCGCATAAAAGACCACTATTTTTTATGTGAGGCTGAAGTGGTTCTTATATAATCTTAGCTACTTCACACTATACTTTTTTTTTCTATTCTACACTTTAATAGGGACTGTTGTTGCATAAAACTATGTATTGCTATGAGACCAATATGGTTCTCATTACCTATATCTAAACTAAAAAAAAACTTTTAAAAACTTGTATTTTGAGTGCTTAATTGCCTAAATTTCAAGCTGGTAGTTCTTAATCCACTGGTTCTTTTATGCGGGTTTTTACTGTATATTGTATATAAAAAAGAGATTGATTGAAAAATCTATAATAATTTGTGAAAACAACGGAAAGAGAATAACATGACGAGCCTTAAACTAATCTGGTGTTGGGAGGGGCGCGGGGCTGGCTCACATGCTCCACATCTATTAGCTAGCTCCGTCCCTCCTGGATATGGATTGTTGCATGCCCGTTTGCTTTCATATAATTGTACGCGTACTGCAGCGTGGGGATTTCCCCTTGTCGATAACACGGTAACTGTAACTGATTTAAAGTTTGTCTTCAACTTACATTTATTTTTCATGACAGATTCAACGAGGTAGAAACGAGTTACAGTAAAACTTCTTTGTTTGTTATGTCCTTGTCAGTGGACGTTTCAAATGGAAACAATGCAATGGAATGCTTACGACAGCAGGTTATTCATACCTGTTATCCTGGAAATTGGTCTGGACTGATCCATATGATGGCATTATCATCTGTAATTAAGTGTCCAGTTTTCTCGGTTTACCCGGAATCAAGCTCAGCCATACGTCCTTTTTTTCATGGATTGATACGCCCACGAGATGCAGGGTCAAGCATCTGTAATGATCTTGTACACATTATGTTCACAAGGGATTGTTTGCTTAACAATAGACAGGGTGCAGTTTTTCAACCAAACCACTTTTGTCCTGTGTTTCAAAGTGGCAACAGTGATGGTATCGCTTTTCATGGGAGCGGTGCTAGTTTTCAAACGTCTTCATTTGTCCCAGATGTCCAGTCAACGAAAGAGTTTCCTCCACTAGGTTTCGAAAATAAAGATAAAAAGAACGACATACACTCTTTTTTTTAAATATCCAAAAAAGAAGACTGCGCATAAAAATACATTTTCACAGATAAATGACAAAATTCATGGTAAAGATGAAAATGATTGTGTTTCCACTGGAACGTCCATGTCTAATTTTAAGACCTTATCATTCAGTAAAAAATGTGTCGATGGTAAAAGCCCGTCAATTGAACGTTTTGACACATTACCAGAACTCTCTACAAAATATCTTTCGCAGTTGTGGTACCACAGACAAGGACTAGCATGCTTACACAAAACCAAAAGTAGAGAATGGTATCTTTCCCTTCCAGGACTTTCACGAGATTGGTACAGCAATGCATCAAATAGAAACGAGTCGATACCAACATTGGAGAACTCTGCTGAATTGTTCAAATTCAACAACGGAAACATAATCACCAAATCGAAACCATTTCAAGAGGACGTAGAAGTTCAATTAACCTTAGAAGTTCTATCAGCTCATTGGTACGCCAGACGTGGCCGGCTAGCTGCAAAGAACTGGGGACGATTGTCCAGAAATGAAAGACAAGAAAGTGCCGGTGGATTGAAATACGGCAGTGCCAAGGGTTCAATAGACGAGAACATAAAAAATATTTTAAGTGAGCAATCAAGACAACACGATGCAAGAGAAGATCTGAACAGGGGCGGACATATCGATTTTGACTGGGAGGGTGTAATCACGAAATGAGACCGACTCACCACTGAAATGTAAATCCAGACCGACTCTTGGTGAGTTGGTGTGCTGCAATAAAATTGAGTAGCCTACAAAGAATGGAAATTGATGGCATTTATTAGGAATTTTGCAAGAACACGTACAGTTTGCTGTGAAACGTTATATTTTTATTAAGTGCTCGCGCTTAGTCAGGTTTGACCACGGATTAGCGATTTCGTCAAGATCGATCGTGTCTGTTAGATCGCGCTCACACGTGAAGAGTCAAGAGTTCACCGAGGCGTTCCTGGTTCATTACTGAACGCATAACAGTTTTCACTGATTTCAGCTTTGAACTGAAAGCTTCGCTCGGCTGATGTTACAGGAACTGTCAGGCGCGTAACTGTAGGATTTTTGATTGACCGAGACACTTCTGGGGGTCTTAGAAACGCTATTTCCTGCATTCTGGGAGCAGTTCAAACAAAATTTCATACTGAACAGCGACACAATTGACTATAATTTCATACTGTAGTTTTCCGCCAATCCTGAGGCTAAGAATTACATTTTTGGTCGAACATCATTGATCAGGTGCATAATAAAAAAGTGTTTGTGCTCAATTGTTGTAATATTTGGGTGCTGGCCCGCACTTCTGTTATTTGGGGTACTTGTGCACCCATACAGCCTCCCATTTCTTACGTCACTGTAGGGCAAGAATAATGCTTCTTTACATAGAAGAAACTATACAGTCTGTCATTGAACTTGAACTCGATTGACTCATATACCCACAATCCCCATCAAAAAGGTTGTGACACCTACGGCTTTCCCCTGCTACCCCTCTTCAATGTTGTGATCTGTTGATATTTTTGCTTTCCACCCGATGAATCCACCGCTTTTACCAACATTGAGCAGGGGGGAAGGGGTATAACACTTACAAGTTACATATCGGCAATGTCACAAATATTTTTGTCGCGGGTTGTAGTTCGCTCCATGATTTCAGATAAGCCAGTGCATCATTCACTGATCGAATTTCTTGATTGCAGTATAGGCACATAAAACTCTTTGGTAACAAAATGTATATGCATATTGTGTTACATGTGAACATACTTCCTAATATAACTCGGCTAGAAATTTGTTTTTGCACTTTACATCTTAAAAATATAGTTTAGGGACCGGAAAATATTGTAACTAATGTTAGCTATTTTGATCGAGATTCATCGCATTTTGGAGTCAGATTTTGAGGGTTTGAAATTTTTGCTAATATAGAATATCACCTGTGAATGACCTTGCAGAACCTAAATTCCAAATAAAAGTGCCAACACGTAATCGTGACATATAGATATCTCCATGTTTGGAAAGTGAATGGAAACTTCATCCCATCGCGCGTGTTTTGAATGATAATTCGTTCATAAAGTTGCGAAATAAGTACGTAATATTTCTTCATATTACTTCTGAGCTGTTTGATCCGTTTGAGCAAATTTCCAACTCAATACTCAATAGTTTGAGTCTATTTCGAGTTTCGAAAATATTTAATTTGCTTCGCAAAGCACTGCATGTAAACAAACGCATAATTTTGAGACCGACTGCACGTAGTTTGAGACCGACTGGATCATTTCTCTGGGGGGGGGGGTTCACCCCCCCTGCAAGGTTTGCAGCAAGGTTTGCTTGCTGTTGGAGAAACCATTAAGTCAACAGCAATAATTTCGACCCAGGACGCCGGGAAGGTGTACAATACAGCAAAGAACGGAAGACAAAACTTGAAAAATGTGAGGAAGATGTCATCATATTGGTTTAGTTATTTTGGCAAATATTTAAAAGGAAAAGCATACATTATGGAGAATAGAAATCAGTATTTTGATGCTATTGTGCAACAGTTGCAAAACATTGTTGAATCAAATCAGTATTGCAACAACCAGATTGAGAGACAAATAGGAGACGTTTTCAAAAGTGTGTTGCAGCTAATGGATACAAAAAGAGACAAAGACATAGTTAAGGGACTATTCGCTCATGCCACAAGTGTGAAATTTGTTTCTAAAATTCAAAAAGTGCAAAACAAGTCAGCCATCATGAATTGCAGGGATGAGCTTAAGGGAAATATTGAAATTTTTAAAAATATTCAAGAAACATCTCAGGTGGTACGTAACGACATGACATGTAGCCAGCAAAGACGATTGCAGAATAGAATTGTTCAGGCAAGGAAAGATAAGGAAATGAAACTGAAATTAGAGAGCAGAGGGAGAATGATGAAAGCAGAAGAATGGCCAGAACTTTGTAAGACAATGGAATATATATTTGGAGAATTTGACCAAAAAGAAAAATCAGGTGGAGGTTTAGAGGCTCATCCAAGACTGAAGAATGAGGTAATGTTTAGGAGCGTGGACAACAATACATTTATGACGCAAGCATTACAAATTATAAACGCTCTTTCTCCGCCATCTTTCAACATATCTTTAAGCTCCTGCTATAATTACACCATGACATATAAACAAAACACAGCAAGCGCCAAACGACACCACCATGGAAAAAATGTAAATGCTAATATTTCCTTACATCATCCGCCCAAGACTCTTGTGAAAAACTTAGTGGTAAACCTTCTGCCTGGTACCCAGGCGCTAATAAATTTCATGCGAGTCACTATATGAGAGGTTTATATGAAGTACTTAGTCACATTATAGGAGCGCAAAGGGGGGTGGGATATGAGCGTTCTGGCTAGCGCCTGGCCGATCTTGGAACTGTCATGGCGGACAACGAAGTTACTGGAGCGGAAACCTCAAGAAAACCATTTGATTACAGTAAAAGACCTGTTCATGTAGCGTCTTTAAATAGAAAATTGCCATGTCCTCATCATTTTTGTTCAAAAAATGTGTTTTTTTTCGAAGTGGGTGGACTAGACCACCATATGCGAGCTATACATAAGACGAAAGTTAGAGATGATGATATGAAGGCTGCAAGAAGGCTGTTAAATGAATTACATGGTGAAGAAACACGTAGATGCCTCGAAGAATTCTTCCTCTTACGATCTACGCAGGTATAATTGCGTATGAATATTTTATCATTTATGTATTAAATGCTATTTTGAATTGCAAATTTTTGTTTTGTGCTCTTGTGAGTTAATTAATTATGGATGTTGTACATTTTAAAATTTATGATATTCGCTCTTTTATATAATAGAGTGAGTCTTTCAAAAAGTTCCACGTAGAAACAAACGGCATTAGCATGGAAGCTTTTGCGAATACCGCGACAGAAGCAGCTAAGTTTATCGGCGTATTATTGTGGCATTCAGGGAAACTCGGAGCATTCGGTTCTGGTACAGAATCTGTTGTGATTGCTGTAAAGAACGAAGAGCTACATGTACAGTTTCTTGCTTGGTACTGCATACGCGACGGAAAATACGAGATAAAACTGCAAACGAAATATGTCAGAAGGGTAAGTACTGCTATATTCATTGTAAAAATTTTGAAATCCACAGAATGGAAATTGTATAGGCCTTTATTGGAAATAAAATCGATTTTGGATTACCCATAATACAGTAATTGTATATTTCCATACTATGGATGCATATCTAAATACTGTGGATATACTATGGATTTATTGAAGCAAAATTGCAAATCTCATTGTATGGATTTCACATCCCCCCCCCCCCACACCCAGTGATTAGTGCATAAATGAATGTCAAATAGATTTTATTCTGTGATAACTGATTTGTTATGTGATCTATTTACCTCACTTGTGGACCAGTTCTTTTCCTGGCCTGTTATTTTTTCTAGGCATATCATCTGAAACCAATACTTGTTGCAATGTAAACAAGTCACAAATACACTGGCCTAGTCAAGTCTCCAAATTGCCTATTATGCATTTAGGCTAACAGAGATTGTGATGTTTGAGGGCAAATGAAGCCGCTTACCTTAAAACAATGAGTTATCCACATTCCACAACAATATTTTCACAAGCATACAAAGTGTGACAATTTTCAAACCTCTACTTTGAGAATCAAAGTACTCTCAGGGCCCAATTACATGGAGCATTTTTAACCCCGGGGTTGAACTCAGCCCTGTTTAGTGGGTTGAAATTTCAGCACTGTATGTAATATAAAACTCAATCAAATCAAACGTCCGATTATGTTACAAAATTTTCAACCCAGGGCCAATTTCAAGTTTTCAACCCCAGGGTTGAAATTTAAACCCTGCTTCAGCTATTGTAGCAATCATGCCGGGGGTTGAATACAAGACCTGGGTTAAAAATGTTTGTCATGTTATCATTTAAACCCAGGGCTGAAATTATCATGAGTTTTTTGAGCATGCATGGTAGTGACTATTTATTACAAGAATTCAAAACATAATGAAGGGAATGTAAGTATAGCATTTCAACCTATCTGGTTGAAATTGTCCATGTAAAAAAAATTCTACTCGGTTACCAGGGCTGAGTTCAACCCCTGGGGTTGAAAGTTCCCCATGTATAATCAGCCTTTTGAGATTTTAACTATAGGTTGGATTGATAATAATGGGTCAGTTCAAAGTTAATTAAATTATTTAAAAAGCATACACTAGTGCCGCCGCCATCCCCCCGCTCTCCTCTCACAACATCTGTTTTCATATGCATGTCCTATCAGCCCATGTTTATGTTCTAAAATGTTAGATGAAAATTATATACTTTCTTAAAGTTATATACAGTATATATATTTATAATATAGCATTTGTAAATTCTGAACGCTGATTGGCTAAGAGCCGTGTTGATATAACTCAATGTCAACACGGGAAATTTTCCGCCGCTTGTAAACACGGAAATTTTTCTTATCCGTCGAGCTTTTGACATCGCTATATTATAAAAAAAATATAAAACATTTTTTCCGTATTGATATATAGTTATATCAACACTCGTGGAAGTTGGGAAAACTCGATTGTGTGGAAACACTCCGCCCTTCGTGTTTCCATACAATTTCTTGTTTTCCCAATTCCACTCGTGTTGATATAACTGTATATCAACACGGAAAATGTTTTATATTTGTTAAATATAAGCGCAACACACAACAAAAATACATGCACATCTATTATAAAAGTTGTGAATATGACATTTTTATACCGTATTTACATTTTCAGAAATGTTCAACCACACAGAAATATGCAGTAACATGAATAATTTTAAATTTCAGGAATTCTTATCCATAGAAAGTATAACACCACTTCAAACTCTAGTAACCCCCACTCAAGAAATACAGGCAGTGTTGACAGGTGATAATGTGACTGATGTATTGCAACAGGTGTTTGGTTACAGTTCTTTTCAGCCAGGTCAAGAGGAAACAATAAGAACTATTTTGGATGGTTCTGATACTTTTGTGGTTATGCCTACAGGTGGTGGTAAAACTTTATGCTATGCAATACCAGCAATTATATCCAAAGGACTCACAATAGTAGTGACACCTTTGCTGGCACTAATGGATGACCAAGTTAGAAGATTAAGAGCAAAAAAGATTAATGTTTGTTACATAAATTCAAGAATGACGGAACAAGAAAAAGATGTTGTGATCCATTGTCTCTCACAACAAGAATGCCCATACGACATATTACTCATCACTCCTGAAGCATTGGTAAGCCCCGAATTTCAAGCTGTTGTCATGAAAATGTCAAGAACAAGAAATTTGGCAAGAATTATTGTAGATGAGGCACACTGTGTAGACACATGGGGAAATGATTTTAGGCAAAGTTACTCACAGTTATCAATGTTTAAGGATCACAGCATTCAGATGGTTGCATTTACCGGTACAGCTACTGAAATTACAGTGCAGCGCATTATTGAAAGTCTCCAACTTGACAGTCCACACACAGTGCGAGTATCACTAGAAAGACCAAATTTGTCTTTTACAGTAGCAGAAAAGAGAGAAAGTAAATCAATGGAAAACATTACAGACAAAATTGTTAAAGAATATTCAGGAAAGTGTGGAATAGTTTATTGTTTTTCGACACGAGACACTTTGGATATGGCTTATAATCTTAAACAACGAGGAATTAAGGCTGTTTACTATCATGGACAACTAGACTTGTTTGAGAAGGACAGCAATGCAACTATGTGGTTAGAAAGTAGAGCTGATGTCATATGTGCAACAAATGCATTTGGTATGGGCATTGATAAGAAAGATGTCAGATTTGTAATTCACCATTCTATGCCCAAATCAATGGAGGAATACTTCCAGGAAGCTGGAAGGGCTGGAAGAGATGGCGCTCCAGCACACTGCACCTTGTTCTTTAGATTTCAAGATAGAGTTAAACATCTGAAGCATATAAGCGAAATTGAAGATGGATCTCACAGAACATGTGCAAAGAAAAGGCTTGATGGAATCACAAAGTTTTGCATTGGGAAGGAATGCAGGAAGCAAGCAATGCTCCGCTACTTCAATGACCAACATCATAATGATCCATGTCAAGTATGTGATGCCTGTATTAACTCATCTGAACAGTTAACAGACATGACAGAGACAGCAAATGGTCTCATTAATTGTGCATTAGAGATTCTTGCAATGCAACCAAAGGTGTCTTCAAAATACATTATTTCGGTATACCGGGGTCATAAAACAAAAGAAATTGTCACAAAAGGCTTACACACCCTACCTTCATTTGGGAAAGGTAAGGAAGTTTTCAAGAATGACAAGGGCGCATTAAAGCTTTTGCATTTATTAATTTCAATGGGAATCTTAATAGAGAACCTTTCTTTAGCTGAAAATCAGTCAACACCATTTATTACTGTAGATGAAAATTATCAACTTCAACTTTCAAATGGCTCGATTGTTATAAAAATGTAATCTCTATATTTTTAATTAAAGATGCAGTCCAGTCCAATTGCACATGTCGGCTTTGTTTACACTTTGTCCAAAAAATAACATTATAAAGGAGTGGTGACAACTATAATATTTGATATTTCCCATCTTCCATTTGATAAAGGTAGCATGACAAAACCTTGTAAGAACATAAAATCTAGTTGAACTGTTTTTATCACAAAAATCCAATGTGTGCATGTGCAAGACACTAAGACAGACTAAACTGCATCTTCAATGTATTGGTGTACTGCATCATATTTATCGTCAATCACGCTCGGCTAAATGGGATAGTCAATGATAGTTTGATTGAAGAGCATCAATGAATGACAATGACGTGCTAGAGTTGGATATATTACAGTAGTCAGTACTGCATATTAACAAAATACTAAAAAAATTGAAGTGGCTGTCAAATCTGTTCTGCTTGTGTGCCAGTTAAATTAGTATTGGTAATATAATCTAATTAACAATCTGATTAACAATCACGCCCGATCGACGGTCTACTAATAATTGCCGCTTAGCACTGTTAACATAGCTTGATAATACGAATCTTGTGACATTTGCACTAATAACAGTATGTGCTGCATTAATATTTTGTCAAAACTACTTGATTTTTCTCTAGGGTCAACAGTTTTAGCAGAATCTATATATAGAGAAAAACTATCACCACTAAATTAAAAGTACGAAACCCCCCAAACGAAACACTAGCCTTGGCTAGTTAATTGTATAACAGAGTTCAGTACTTTGAATGTCGTGACAAGGATACATGTATGTGACAATTGGAATTAGTTTTACATCAGGCTAGAAATAGGAAAAACATATGGCCTGCCAAACTATTTTCTGTTGGCAGGTCATATAAATTCTGGTCTGCCATTTCCATTTTTGAACTGCCAGAATGGTCTCACTCAGGTATAAACTGCATAAAGGATTAAAGATTAAATTAAATGTTAATTTATCTCATGCATATCAATCATTAATTTTTTCACCTGCAATTTCTGAAATATGGCCTGTCTTTTGGCTGCTAATTTTAGCCCTGGTTTTCTAATTCTATCTATCTTCTATCATAATATTTCATACAATGTTTATTGGAGTCTCATACAGTGCCGGATTAACCATACGCCACGGGTCCCGCGCTTTTGGGGGCCCCGCGCTTTTGGGGGCCCCGCGCTTTTGGGGGCCCCGCGCTTTTGGGGGCCCCGCGCTTTTGGGGGCCCCGCGCTTTTGGGGGCCCCGCGCTTACTCTCTTCTATTTTCTCCCGAATGTTTTGTTCCCCGTTTCATCGCGGGGCCAAATAGTGCGCCAGTGCGGGGCCCCAAAGAGCCTAAGTTCCCCAGAAAACGTGGGGCCCCAAAATTTAAAAAGCGAGGCCCCAAAGAGCGAGTTTTTTCGTTCCCTGTTTCGTTCCCTGTTTTTTCGTTCCCTGAAAAAACGGTTTTTTCTTTCCCTGTTTCAGTGCGGGGCGACAAACAGCCCAAGTCCCACAGAAAACGCGAGGCCCAATAATTTAAAAAGCGAGGGCCCCAAAGGTTTTTTATTCCCCGCAGTCAGTGTTTCAGAGCGGGGCTCCAAAGAGCCCACGGTCCCCAGAGAACGTCAGGCCCCAAAATTTAAAAATCGAGGTCCCAAAGAGCGAGGCCCCAAACGTTTTTTCGTCCTGTTTCAGCGCGGGATCCAAACAGCATGGGCCCCAATGGACCAAACGCGAAGCCCAACATAGCGAGGTCCCAAAGTTTAAAAAGCGAGACTCCAAAATCAGGGCCGCAAACAAAATACTGTTAAATATTCGTGTTCTTTACGCAGAAATAAGGATATCCTGCTTACGGTTTCTCATACGAAAACCAAAAAGACCTTTGGTGATAGGGCCTTTGCTGTGGCAGCGCCAAAACTTTTTAACGACCTTCCTCGAGAAATTAGACATGAGACGAATTTTAATAAATTCTTGTTTAGGATCGCTTATGCCTAACTTTACTTATTAACATTGATTTTATACATTGTACATATATATTTTAGTATACTGAACCCGTTGTAATTTACTCTTGTAATATAGGTTTTATATAAAATTCTATCTTTTGTAACGCGCATTTGATCATATTCGAATGTAAATTTGCGCGCTATAAGTATTAAATTATTATTATTGAATAATAAAAGATAGCTGAATTGTTGTGGAAGACGGCATAAGTTCTATTTTTCGCCTGCAAATAATAATAATGTTAATGGTGTCGAATTTCAGTTCGATCATATTATTGATGTAGCTATAATTCTTTTTTTTTGTAAACTTTTCAACGCACAAAATACAAGAGGATATTTTCTAATCTTATTGAATTCAGTGTATAAAATGCCGTTCGGGGGGGGGGGGGTCAAGGGGCCCCGCGCTGATAATATGCCACGGGCCCCGCAAAACGTTATTCCGGCCCTGGTCTCATAGCATGAGTTCTGCATAACTTCATGATTTACTGTACTGGGGCTGGTTGTTCAAAGCTGAATTAGTGCTAACCCTGTGTTAAAATTTATGCCTGTTTATTTCAAAACGTCAGAGAAGAAAACTCCTACTGGATCATGACAAAAATTGAGAAGAAATATTTCCTATTTTTATTCTATATTTATTTCTATAAACAAGCTGTTGGTAAGTCTGCTTGGAATTTTAGCCGTTAACCTAGGCTATGGGTAAGCTAATCGGTTTGCAAACAACCTACACCTGGAAACTATAGTTAAAATGTTCAGTACTGGTATATACAAAATTAAAGATGCTACAATTATAAACTCCATATTCATGGGAACAAACGCTTTTGTTTGCATTTTGAACTCAGTGATAGAGTTGTAAAATACGATTAGAAATGTATTGTTAACACTCGTCTGGTTCGGCTATGCTTTTAAATGAACACAGACTAGAGAATTCAAGAAAGTTCGAAATGTGCGAATTATTAATAGCATTCCAATTGTCGGGTCCCGACCATTGGAATGCAGCAGGCCTGCATTACAAATACAGGCCTGCGCAAAGCGGACTTTGCAGCATCTTTAAGTTGAGCCAACATGTCGGACACTTGGAAAACATTCGTGTAACTTTCCATTAAATTCTTTTGTGACCTTTTGACATCCCTTCTTGTATACTTCATAGCATTTCTTGGGAAGTTGGATCTCTTTTGGACCCGAGCCATCCAAAGGAAAATGGCGAATTACATTCCTATCTTCAACACATGACACGACATCTTCTCGCAAGCAAAACCACACTATGTGGTCAGGAAAAGGATCTTGCTGCGAGTGTTTCTTAGTGGGATGTACGTTGAAAGCTTTTGTGGACATAAATGCCTTTCTGGTTGCTTCTATAATCTGGATATTTGCCATCATGCGTTCACACATCTTCACACTTGTATGTCCTTAATTGACTAATACGAACTAAATTATGTGCTACAAACAGAACGTGAGCAATTAATTATGCGTTCTGGAGAAAAAAGTGAAAGAAAATCAGCAAGCAACACGTAGTTTGAACAAGTTTCTTAAAGTACAGAATTTCAACAAACGGTTCCGGATATGACATATAACCAATTTGCGGAATTACAACTACCTGCAAAATATAAGCAAAACTTCGAGGTTTTGAGTGAAAGCGTGACGAACGGCATGCACTAAAAACGTCGATGTTTTGCTTATAAACTACATTACTCATTAATACGTAGTGTTGCACGTTGTCATTGACATTGTACATGAAGAACAGTATAGCCAAAATTAAACGAATAAACAAGCAGTTAGATTTACCTGTCACATAGCTTTTTAATGGCTTCACTAAATGCTCTTCGACAAATTCATCCATAGCTAGATCGTGCCCTTCCTTGCCAGATAGACTGATGGAGCAATTTCGCTTCATCATCTCCCTGAAAGCAATAGGCCAAACCGCTGTAAAGTTTACCACATGAACCAAAGCTTCCGTCCAGTAGTTCCGAAACTGAAGTTGTGCAAATATGGGCAACAGAATCTTCCAAATAGCCTCCCTTGTTGTTCCAAGACCGTTCCTAATCACGTCATTCATCCCTTCAAGAAGCGGAGCAAATAGATCAAACATTTGCATGGTGTACGCGAATGACTGATCCTGTTCTGCACATTTTGATAACCAATGCTTGAATGACTTGAGAAGAATATCATTGTGATTACCGGACAAAGTCAATTGTTCATCGAAATCTTCTTTGCTGGGAAATTCTTCTGAAATTTTGAAATTCTGAACTGCAGCGAGACCAATCGCCATAGCACCATCTCTTACAGCTTCTTGTATTCTTTGCAAGTTCTGTTGCTGAAATTTTCTTGCCCGAAAAGCTTCATCAACGACTTTTGGCCTTTTCATCACCTTATTAACGACATACAAAAACACACCTGACTTTTTAGCCTTGTATGCTGCTTCACAAAGGTAACCTTTCGTGTGCAGATCACCAGGCACTTCTGCTACCCATTTGAATGCCTCTTGTGAACGGTGTTTTGCTGACCTAAGGATCTTACAAGTTCCTTGATCTCCTACTATCGCAGTTGGACATTGTACATTAACGCTGCGGTCAAATACAACACCAACCGTGTCATCACCATCTCCATCTTTACTCGATGTTTCCATTGAAATATCAGAGCAGCAATTGCTTCCATCGTTGGTTATCTTGTCAATATAATCATCTTCCTTTTCCTGATATTGAAACAATTCGAGAATATCTGTCAACTCCATATTCTCTGCCATGTCCATAGGAGACGGCATACTGGCATACAACGGTCCAGAAAAGGAGGCAAAATTTTGAACAAGTAATTCGCACATGACATCGTAACGGTTTAAAACTGCAATAGAAAGTGGCGTGGCGCCACAACCTTCTTGGATGTTAATGTTTAATCCACAGGAAATCAGTGTTTTGACTAAGGGGATATTATTATATTCCACCGCATAATGTAATATATTACGACCGAGATGATCTGCAACATTCTCCCACTCCTCTTGTGTATCTTGCAACTTTTTAACAAGTTTATTTAATTGCTCGTTATCTTTTGATTGCATTGCAGTCATCATGTTGTTATTTATGCGATTGTACAATTTGATCAACTTTCCATCTTGCTGTTGGAAAAAGCGAGTTGTACTTTCGATGGTTTCTGCAGGTATTTCATTAGTTTCTCCATCCTCATCTCCCCTACTTTCGTTGGATTCATCGACAATGGTTTTCTCAGTAGACCGTATCCGTTCGTCTATGACAATGGAATTCTTTCGATGATTAAACAGCATGATCATAAATTCATGATGTTTTCTAGCAGAAGTAAGATCGTAACACTTATTAGTTTCGTCAAAAACGAAGTGTCTATTTGCATGTTTACATGGAATTTTAAATTCCTTGCTGAACTGTTCCAATATTGATGCCGTGCCTGTGAGTGTGGAATTATTTTCCAAGGACAAGGGTAATATTAAATATTCACTTTTCCCCATCAACGGAAATTCTCTTTCCAATTGAGGAATATCAATCTGATAAGATGCTTTTCTACATGCTTCATCATTTGTAGTCAACAAGGATTCTTTGATCCAATCATCACATTCTTTATCACTTAATTCATCAATTGGCTTTGAACAGGGTGGTATTTTGTTTAGGCCAACGTCCAAAAGCTTCAGGAAATACCGATCTTTAATTTCACCCCACAACTCTTCATGCTTTGCATCTCCACCTAATCAAAAATGAAAACATTGTAGCATTGTCGATATATCGATATATTTGTAGGGGTATTAAACGGTGAATGAGATAGTATATATAGAACAGTGCCTGAGACCGTATATTCAGGGACGTCGCGAAGGGATCAACATGGGGGGGGGGTGTTGTCATGGTTTGACCAACTGTCCCGGGATTTTGACCAACTGTCAACAAAATTTTTTTCCCTGAAATGTTGTCGACGGGGGGGGGGGAGTTCGCCAAAAACAATTTTTCCGCACATATACAATTAAAAAAATTTTTCGAATAATACTGGCGTTTTTGAAGTTATTTGATCAATTTTTGGGGTTTTGGAGCAAATTGTGGTCCCCCCTGTGACCAACTTTTGGCAACATCAATCCCGTTTTGACCAACTTTTGACCAACTTTTTATTATTGGGGGGGGGGGTGTCACACACCCCCAGTAGCGACGTCCCTGCGTATATTTTCCATATTATCCAGACATATTGTTTAATGTACAACATACCAAGTAAAATATCACTTGCTTCAAGATCTGTGTATAGGTGCTTTGACCCTATACGCTTTCTTTGCTTGTTATTTTGTATCGACCCGAATGTGACAATTGACGTTTCTGTCTGACTTTGTTTTATTCTAACAAAAATATGAAAATACATAAAATACACTAAATATATACGTAAATTTACAAACAATTTACAGTTCTTACATAACAAAATGCTCACATATAGGACAGAAATACATAATCAAACTTTAAATGTCTTACCGAATGTCGATAATCCCGTATTAAAGCTAGTTTTTTGCTATTAAAGTCCAAATATAATCCTTCGAAACAAAACAACAAAAACGTTTTATGTTCGTCGAAAACCCCGGATGTTCACCGGAAACTCGCTAAACTTCGATCACTGACCGGAAGTGTTGAGCTAGCCTCAACATAGTCCCCCCGTTGAAACGGTCGCTATGAAACGTTCAAATATATATATATAAGAGTTATGGTTCTACTGTTTAAAGTGCTTCCTCTAATAAGCACAACTTAGAAATTGGTCTCACCAAAGTCGATATCTTTGTCTTTACTTCTGCCGTACGTACCAAACCATCCGCTCCGAAGAAGACCTTGGTTACTCGTCCAAGATGCCAATGTCCTCGAGGCTGAGTTGTATCCACCAAAAGCACCAGATCATTCACTCTCAAATTTGGTTTCTTCGTCATCCACTTCTTTCTTTCTTGCAAAATGGGAAGATATTCACGAATCCACCGCGCCCAGAAGTGGTTGGCCAGAACTTGTCCTCTGCGCCACTGCTTTCGAGAATGGATTTCTGTGTCTTGAAATAAACCAGGAGGTACTGCGAGACCTTGCCGTTGTTGTAAGAAATGACTTGGCGTGATTGGTTCACAATCGTTCGGATCTTCGCTGCTTGGACAAAGAGGTCGGCTGTTGAGAATACCAGCTGCTTCTGCGAACACTGTACGCAGCGTCTCGCGCTTGATAAAGGCGTGCGGATGCCCAATAATGGCCTTCATGGTCTTGCGAACGCTTCTGATCAGTCTTTCCCACACTCCTGACATGTGGCTAGCGGTAGGAGGTTGAAAGTGCCACTTCTTCAATGGTTGTGAATGCCATTCTACTCCCCTTTCGTGCAAAGCTTCGATTATTGCCTTCTGATTCCATCCCTGAATAGCCAATCTTATCTCCTTTTCTCCACCAACGAAGTTGGTCCCATTGTCACTCCATATCTCCTTGGCAGCACCACGAGTACAAATAAAGCGACACAAGGCTTGGATGAAATCGTCTGCCTCCAGTGATCCAACATCTTCAATATGGATTGCCCTTGTAGTGAAACACACGAAAATGCAACCATACACTTTCTCAGTGCCACGACCACGTTTGACATAAAACGGACCAAAAAAGTCCAAACCGGTGTAGGTAAAGGGAGGCTCGTATGGAGTAAGCCTAGCTATAGGAAGGTCACCCATCATCTGTTTCATGGGAGCTTCGTTCCTCTTACGGCAGGTGATGCAACGACGCAGGATCTGGCGAGTTAACACTCGGGCGTTAATAATCCAGTAATACTGACGGACTACGGACAGTACGTGTTCTCGACCGGCATGTCCTAACACTTGATGGTAATAGGTAATGATTAACGTGGCGATATGGTGTTGATATGGCACTATCATGGGGTTGATGTTTTCTGAGGTTAGTGGTGCATGCCTCAAACGACCACCGACACAAATAACACCGTTCAAAAGTATGGGGGAAAGAGTCATCAATCTGCTGTCTGCCTTGATCTTCTTTCCAGATTGCAGGGCCAATAATTCATCCTGGAAATGTTGGCTTTGAACCATTCTCACGATAGACGTTGACGCCTCCTTCATTTCAGCTAAGCTTATTTCTTTAGGGAATGAAGCCCTTCGTGTTTCTTCTTTGGATCGTAGATGGCGGACGAATCGCGCGAGCCAAGAAACGCATCTTTGCAGCTTTGACCAGGACGATACGTCATTCAATAATTGACCCAAATTGGAACCAACTGCAACCACCAACACGCTTTGACTAACTCGTGGTTTCAACACCTCTTCATCATCTTCTGGGACTTCAGAAACCCTTGCACATGGCCATTGATCCACCGTCTGGCTTAAGAAAGCTGGTCCTGACCACCAACGGCACTTCGGATGAAAGGCTTCAATCGGCAAACCTCTCGATCCATCGTCAGCCGGGTTTACAGCTCCTGGAACATGCCGCCACTGTTCTGGTGTTGTGTGCTCATGAATTTCTTCGAGACGAGTGGCCACAAAGCGTTGGAATCGCCTATTCTCATTTCTGATGTATTGGAGAACCGTAGTGGAGTCGGTCCAAAAGGTTATGTAATCGATGTTCCAATCCAATTCAGCTCTAATTAGATTGCTCAGACGTACAGCCAGGACACTTGCCATAAGTTCCAGTCGTGGAATGGTGGGTCTCTTAATTGGGCAATTGCGGCATTTCCCCATGATAAATGTACAAGAAATTACTCCGTCGTCGTCAACGATCCGTAGGTAGGCTGAAGCGGCATATGCAATCTCACTCGCGTCGCTAAACAGATGTAGCTCGATCATGCTCGTACGAGCCATGTCCGTATTAAAATAGCATCTTGAAATTCTAACTTCAGACAGCTGGGAAAGCGACTTGAGCCATCGTTGCCAAACTCCGAGTTGCTGATCTTGTATCTCGTCATCCCAGCCTAACTTCCGTTGCCAAAGTTCCTGGAGCAGTGCTTTGATAGGAAGAACATAAGGAGCAAGAAAGCCCAGCGGGTCAAACAAAGAACTCACTACCGAAAGAATTCCACGTTTCGTAGCAGGTTTGTTGGTGGAAATGGACGTGAAGTAGAATTCGTCGGTTTCAGCGTCCCAACATAATCCCAGGGTACGGTTAATCGGCAGCTGGTCTAAGTCTAGATCGAGCGTAGGGGAAGCCCTTTCTTTGGCTGGAATTGCTTGTAGGACCTCTCTTCGATTGCTAAGGAATTTCGTGAGACGGAATCCACCTTCCTGTAGTAGGGATATCAACTTCAAAGCTAGATCAATGGCTTGCTCGACTGTCACAGTTGATTTCAAAAGATCGTCCACATAGAAGTTCCGTCGCACTACATCTGCTACAGATTTACCGTATTTCGTCTCGTTGTCATCTGCGGTCTGCTTCAGGGCCTTGTTAGCACAACAAGGCGATGATTTCGCACCAAAAATATGGACAAGCATTTTATACTCTTCCGGAGGCTTATTGAGATCACCATCCGACCACAAGAATCGAAGAGCATCGCAATCTTCAGGGGTCACTCTCACCTGGTGAAACATAGCTTCTATATCAGCGATAAGAGCAACCGGATCTTGTCTAAAACGTACCAGGATGCCAACCAGATTATTGATCAGGTCTGGTCCTTGAAGGAGTTCATCATTTAGTGACGTTCCTGCAAAGGTTGATGCTGCATCAAATACGGCACGAACTTTTCCTGGCTTATGAGGGTTCAGGACTGGGTGGTGCGGAAGATACCAGGTCTTGTTGCTTCGCACTTTGGTCTCTTCAGGCGTAAGCTTGCAGGCATAACCCTTCTCAACATAGTCATCGATAATTGCCAGATATTTTTTCTTTAACTCTTGATCTCGTTCAAGTCGACGCCTGAGATGTCGAAGGCGTATTTCTGCAACCGATCGGTTGTCAGGAAGTCGTGGATCACCATGCTTCCATAGCAGTCCCATTTGATAGTGACCATCAATCTTGCCAATCGTACCTTCTATGACTTTCTCAGCCCGTTTGTCTTCCAAAGACTTTGGTTTGGAGTTGTAGCTCACACTTCCAAATGATTCCAATTTCCAGAACAATTCGACTTGTTTATTGAGCGTGAAATCATCTGTTGCAGCGCAAATGTTGTGAACGGCCGAGCGCTGTGATTCTGAACCATCCCCAATGCGGCCAAGAATTGAAAACCCAAGACAGGATCGTATTGCTACCGGAGCTTGAGGGCCATTGTGCCGAACATCAAGTGGTATGAAAGCTTCTGGAACATTAGTCCCGATTATAATAGAGATCTTTTTCTGCTGAACGTCAGGAAATGGCACGTCCTGAAGATGGGACCATCGTGATTTGTTGCTTCGCATAAGTTGATGACGTAATGGTATCTTCAAATCTCTGCCACACCAAGCACTTCTCAGCTCCAAGCGCTGTGGTTCATTGTCGATAAGGGATTCAACTGAAAGATTGACCCGATAACCATGTTGAATATCATTGTCGTTGCTCACTGTTGATACGACCAATTCATCAGGTTGTCCATCTAAATCCAAAGTTGATGCTAGTGAGGGGTCCACTAGGGTTATCTCTGATCCCGAGTCGAGCATGGCATATGTGGTCACGACTTTCCCCAGTTTTCCAAAAACACGTATAGGTACAACTTGTAGCAGAACAGCATCAGAATCCTGCAGAAAAGCCGTATTGACAGCGCCGGCTTGCAAATCACTGCCGTCCTTTTGAGCAGAATCTTGATTGCTCTCTTTCTTCTGCTGGTTTGGTATATGCAACAACGTGTGATGTGAAGCGCCACATCCTTCAATTCTGCACTTGAATTTGCTCGGGCAACACTTGGCAATATGTTTAACTGTGATACCAGATTGTAGAACTGGACTATTCTTTAGACAGTTATAACAGAGACCTTTAACTTTTACGAACTCGTTCCTCTGGGCATGTGTTTTCTCCTTGAAAAGGTTGCAGCGGTGTAGCGGGTGTGCCTGGGAGCAGCAAGGACAAGGTGTTTCTTGAGGTCCTCTCTTGCCCGAGGAATTTTGATCGTCCTTAACACCTGTGGCCATCGTATATCTTGGCAGTAGATCTTCCTTCTTCCTTTTGTTTCCCTTCAAGAGGTCGCTTTCCTGGGTTTTCCCCTTGCTGGCATTCATAGGGTGGTTTGCAATGTTTGCCCATTTGTCAACGAATATGGAAAAGTCGCTTAATGTTGGGAAACGTTGATCCTTTTCTTCCAATTTGCTTGCCAAACCCGCGAATCTTTGTTGTAGATGTTTCGGCAGTCGACCTGCCATCTCCACCAGATTTCCTTGATTTATCTCATGCAAACAGTTCAGGGACTTCAATGTAGCCAAAGCTCTTGCGGTTTTATCTGCGAACTTTCGAAGTGCAGTTTTGTCACCATTTGGAATAACAGGTCCCTTTACCAGTCCATCCACAATCGAACTCACAATTACGCATGTACGACCATACCTCTTCTGTAGAATTTTTAGTGCCTCATGTATGCCGCCATCAACTGCCTCGAGACTTGCAACTGCTTCTTTCGCCTCACCGTCCAGAAATTGCAATAGTCGCAGCATCTTCTCTCCATCATCAAAGTCTTGTCTTGACATTATGCGTCTTTCAAATCTCTGCTTAAAGAGAGGGAAATGTTCTGGAGAACCAGAGAATTTGTCAAGCTTGATGGCTGGGAGGCTTTGGTTGGAGGCTAATTTCTGCTGGACAGATGATATGCTTTGCATTGCAGATGCTACCATAGTCAGGACGCCATCTTGGGGTGAGTTACTTACGCTCGTACGTCTCGGTGGCGGTTCCAAAGGCGAACAGGTTGGCTTGTTCACAAGTAAAGGTGTTCTGTGTTCCACTTCAGAAAATGGTAGTTTACCATCATTTGAATTTAAAGACTGGTCAGCAACATTGCTAGCAGAGGTCCATCTGACTGGGGGTACACCAATTGGGGTATAGTTGAAGGTAGGTATTGAGAGTCTATCTCTGTAACATGCAGAGTTGGTATGTGGGTAGAGATCATCAAGTCTTGGGTGGTAAACATTTTGTTGGTTATCAATAGGCATCGGTGCCTTATCACTAATATTTGTCGGTCGACAAATACTTGTTGCATTCATTGGAGCCAAAGTTGCAAATGGATTAATGTTCCTCAATAAACTTGCACTTGAATTGCCTGTCCACTGTGTCCATGGAGAGGAAGCTGTTATAACCGGTGTTGAATAAACTGGTTTGGCAGAAAGATCTGGGTTCAGTGAGTTGTTTCTCATAGTGGGATGTGGTTCATCTTCAAATAAGAAATCCTCATATAAGAGAGGTCTTGGAATATCACCAGTGAACTGATCAGCACCAGTTGGAATATCCTCTTGATCTTGTGTGACAAGGCTCATATCAATTTCCCCCTGTTCCTCCATCTGTTCTTCCAATTCAGCTTCTAAGTCCATAAGTGCTGCCCTTTGTCGGGCTTCAGCAAGCTCTCTTTCAGACTGTTGTCTTAAGGTTTCCAATCTTTGGGTCCTTTCAATCTCTTCCTTTTCCATCTTTTGTTGTCTTAATAGTTCTCTGTGCTTCTTTTCGATCTCCAAAAGCTTTATTTCACCTTCAAGTCTTCGCCACTGCTCTTGCTCTGCCAAGCGTAAAGCTACATTTGCCTTTACAGCTTGGGCTCTTTTTTCAAGTACTACTGAGCTTGAAGAATGCTTCGATCCTCTGGAACTATTAGATCTATAGGACTCCACACTTTCAGTATATGGTGATATGTGTTCTCTTCGCAAGTGTGAGTTATCCATGATTATCTCATTAAAATAGGTTGCGGCATCAAGTAGGTATCCAGAGATTTTCTGAACAAAGGCAATCTTTTCAAGGTGTAACTGGTCAAACTGTTGAAGGGTATGGTAGAACTCTTGGCTGTCTGAGCCAAGTATAGATACGTAGTAGTTATGTGACTCCACAAATGTTTTCCATGAATTATCATACTGCTGGGAAAGTGTTCTAACAGTCTCGGCATTAGTTGGGTCGTTTAATAGAGTTTCAATTTTGCCACGAACACGAGTAACAGCTCCCAAGTATCCTGCTCTTGTTCTTTTTGACGAGTACACCTTTTCGGCGAGAACATCATCAGAAACTTGTTGCACACGTTCTCTCTGTGACCACTTGGTATTTCTATTGGCCCAATCCATATCACAGATAAATCACCCAATACATATGTAATTGTATCTTTCAAATATTCAGTTGTGCCAAATGTACAATTACCCAAATGTTGATTTATTTAAACGAATATCCAAATGTTGTTCTATTTTAGTAGTAGTTGATCCAATATCCAAATGTTGATTTATTCAAACAAATATCCAAATGTTGATTTATTCAAACAAATATCCAAATGTTGATTTATTCAAACAAATATCCAAATGTTGATTTATTCAAACAAATATCCAAATGTTGATTTATTCAAACAAATATCCAAATGTTGATTTATTTTAGTCGTAGTCGATCCAATTAACACAAGTCAAATATAAACAAAACAAGTATAAACTCACTTGACTTTAACAGGTATTCATAAAGCGTTGTATACAATTTTAAATAAACATCAGGCGAAAACCACAGGACTTTCTACGTGCTTCGACTAGAACCCGCATATGGTTGGCTGATCATTCGAATAAAACTATGTATAGGTGCTTTGACCCTATACGCTTTCTTTGCTTGTTATTTTGTATCGACCCGAATGTGACAATTGACGTTTCTGTCTGACTTTGTTTTATTCTAACAAAAATATGAAAATACATAAAATACACTAAATATATACGTAAATTTACAAACAATTTACAGTTCTTACATGACAAAATGCTCACATAAAGGACAGAAATACATAATCAAACTTTAAATGTCTTACCGAATGTCGATAATCCCGTATTAAAGCTAGTGTTTTACTATTAAAGTCCAACTATAATCCTTCGAAACAAAACAACAAAAACGTTTTATGTTCGTCGAAAACCCCGGATGTTCACCGGAAACTCGCTAAACTTCGATCACTGACCGGAAGTGTTGAGCTAGCCTCAACATAATATATATATATATTATATATATATATATTATATATTATATATTATATATTATATATTATATATTATATATTATATATTATATATTATATATTATATATTATATATATATATATATCGGGTGTCCCAAAAAAAAGTACTCCGGTTTGATTTGTAATAACTTCGAAACTAGTAAAGCTTTTAAAGAAAAATAACTTGCATCAAATAGAGGAAGCCCTAACTTAGATTTTGATATATTACACTTGTATTTCACTTAAACATTCGCGGAGATATTAATGTTTAAAATCGGGAGCATATTTCTGGATGTGTATGAAATATGCAAAAAACGGGGTATCAAATATTAATCAAGATTTGCCCGACTGAAACATGCACTATTACCAGTAAATAAATGACACTTGACAAATTGTTTATTATGAAACAAAGTATTGTTATCTACAAAATTCAAGGAAGATTTATTCGTCCGAAATCCGCGTGTGTTTCTATAGCACGAGTACGTTTCCTTATTTCATAAGACCACTGACTGCATCGCGAAGCATCGTCGTGGATCGTTCGTGTTCTGAATTAGGGGATGCTGTCACAATGGAATTGTGAAGCTCTTCTAACTTTTGCAACGTTCTGAAATCTTGTTAAGAACACTCAATCTTTTTTGCTTTTTCTTAATCTTGGCAAGTTCAGAATAAACTAAGAATGAAACACAATCAAACCATACAACTCCATAAGACATAACAAGCAACTCCCCAGAGACATCCAACATTTTTGGAACAAAACATAACAAAATAGTAGCGTTGATACTGTGATGTGTTTTGCAAAATGCAGTATTATTTCCTTCATTAAAAAATAATATTCATCCTGCTCTAATCGAGAAATATTCAACTCTGTTTTCAACCCATGAAAAGCATAAAAAATATAGGCTATTTAAGAAAAATTTAAGCGCCTGCCTTGAATGGTCTTTCATGTACCTTTAAATTTGTATTAAAGACCTATTAAATACTTTAGTCTTTACGTTTATATTTCGTAATATAATACGAACGTTTATATTTCAGGAAACAATGAGCTTAGATGTAAGATGTCTAAATCTACACCATATTTTTATACAATCCCTGACGACAATTCGCTGAAATACAAGTTAGCCTGATATGTCATTAAACAAACAAACGCTGGAGTTAATATTTGATATGCCGATTTTCGCTAATTTTAGACACATCCCAAAATATGCTCCCGATTTTGAACATTAATATCTCCGTGAATTTTTAAGTAAAATACAACTATAATATATCAAAATCTAAGTTAGTCCTTCCTCTATTTAATGCAAGTTATTTCTGTTTGGTAGCTTTACTTGTTTAGAAGTTATTATAAATCAAACCGGAGTACCCTTTTTTGGGACACCCGGTATATATATATATATATATATATATATATATATATATATATATATATATATATATATATATATATATATGTTAGGTTGTGTAATTGTACACTCCGTAATATGTTAAGATGAAAATGTTCTAGAGTGTGTATTATATAATTTCCATACCCAGCGCAAGCAAAAAGATGTCGTCTGCCGCGGCTGTGTCTTGAATCCGCGACCTTCGAATTACTAGATCGACGCTCTACCAACTGAGCTACACGGTCAGACAGATTTAAGACTGGAAATTATGAAATATATACTGAATGTCAAAAACATACTCGTTTATATTAATTCAGCATCGAACAATACTAGTTCTGCAAGTGTTATGTTAAGTTGTGTAATTGTACACTCCGTAATATGTTAAGATTATGAAATATATACTGAATATATGGAAATTATATATTATATATTTTAATTATATATTAATATTTTTGAATATATGGAAATTATATATTAATTATTCCGCTGGGTATGGAAATTATCAATCTCGTTCCCTGAGCCTGCGGTCCTTGGGAAGGAACCGAAGGCTCTGGGATAATCCGTTTCAGGGAGGAATCTGATTGGCCGTTGAGATGGAATGGAATGTAGCAATAGAACGAAAATTAATTATTAATCGTATAATTTTATAACAACATGGCTGCCGTTTAGGAGTGCGCTAATATTGTTTTTGGATTTCAGCGACGATTTCAGTGCAATTTTAGCAGTGCTAAGGTAAATTATCTTCTGTAATTGTACATGGAAAATATAAAGAAACGTTATATTTTTCACAATAGTAAAATAGGGCGTGAAATTTTTTATAAATTTGTTATTCGTGTTGTATTAAATACACCGAGCTATTTGCCTATTTTTATACTGAACTATATGCCTTACAAGTTATATTTTGGAACTATCTTCCTCAATAAGCAACTTCCTCTTAATTGCTAAATAATGATCTCACACTGGCAATTTTTATTATAATTTTTTTGTAGTCTGCATACTTGTGCTATAATTGTATTACAATGGTACAAATTCATAATAAATATATTAGCAATATTTTAATATTGCTTCCATTGAACTGCATTCCAATATAATTTCCAAAGAAGAAAAGCACTATAAGCTTCTTAGAAACAATAGCTTTGTAACAAATATGGCAGGCCCAGGCTCACATATTGATTTCTTTTTGTTCCCCAGATCAAATTTGGCTATTCTGAATAAAACTGCTGGTATCAGAGCATTCTTTGGTAAACAACAGCACATGGATTGCTCCCAAGAGACACAGACATACTGTATGCATGGTCTTTCAAGTAAAATCCTAGTGAATCAATATATGAGCTGGAAAAATCTTGTTCTATCTTTTTGTCTATGTTTGTGAAAACTTGTGCACAGTCAAGACAATGTATTTTTGGCATAATGAACAATTGCCCAATGGCATCATCTTGTTGAATCACTTAGACGTAGTCTGTTGAAATATTAAGCAAAACTTCAAAAGATTTGTGCACAGTTAAGCTGTCTCAAGATGAAATTCATTTATTTTGACAGTTTTGCCAAGTTATTGGCAATATAAGTATACACTAGTGAGGTGGCTTAAATAAACCTCCAGGGTTATAAATAAATGTTTTGCAATATAATGATGAACATGTAATGGTAATAGTGGTTTAATATGCAAATTTATTTGTAATATTGTATGTAAAATTTGCTTGGCAGTGCCACACACCCTCTGGCTCACCTTCCCCCTGGATTTTCGGCACCCCTCCAGTGCAAAATCTGAAAATCTGTCTGGTTCGAGGGCATGCTCCCCCCAGGAAATTATGAAATCTGAGACCTTTCAACCCCCAGAAATACAATCAAATTTGCTAGCTGAATAAAAAATAGGCCATATAGCTCATAAGAATATGAACAAGGCATTGTAAAAATATTAAAATGTGTTAGCCTATGTAGCATTTGTTGCATTAAAATGTTCAATGTATTGTGACAAAGTTGTTGTACAAGTCAGATGTTATGTTTGGCACACTTTACCCATCCCCCTACATTTTCAACGGAATTAAGCATCTCCCAAACATGGTCATAAGGCAGATTGGGGGGGGGGGTGGGTTGTGCCCCCCCCTCCGAATGCACCCGTGATTACCATCATTATGCCTCTACCATGAATATGACAGAGATTTATTGGGAAAATTGTATATATTTTTAATTAACTTGTTTGCCAAATTCTTCAAATTGAAATATTTATAGATGGATCCAATACACTAGAATTGGCATTTTCTAACATTTCAGCAGCTGAACTTAAAACACTGTCATCACAGCTACATTTCTGTTGATGAAAATCACAGCAAGTATGCTCTAGTTTAACCTCTTTGCTAGTTTGTAACCAAAGTAATTCAGAATTATTTCCCTTTTGCATTTATCTGCCACAGCTACAATTAGCTCTTTCACACGGGGTGAAATGTTAAAAGATGATGAGTTGTAGTATATTGTGGAAGATGCTGGAAGTCCATCTTGCCCACATCTACCAGCTTCTTGAAAATACTCCTTAATTATACAAGGGACTCCAATATGAATGATCCTACGGATGTCACGCACGTCAACACCAATCCCTAAACCCACAGTGACAAATAGTAGCCTTAACTTGGACTGACCACTTACAAGATCCTGTACAGTATAATCCTTTCTTGTTCATGTTCTGGATATTGCACATGAAACTGTGTGAATAGTCTGTTAACTGAATGTTTGCTAGATTGTACTGGTTCATATTGCAAAGGCCCCATCATATTGCTTGCAAACAAAAAAATTCTCCAATAACTTGCAAGTTGCCATAAACTAATTAAATGTCAGAGGGAAATTGAACTGTTTTACTTTTAATTCTGCAATCAGAGGAGTTAATATAGGTTGAAGGGATCATCCCCTCTATTAGGTCTTGGCAAAGAGCTGAAGAAAATATTGGGACGATCAGGGCTTATTTCAATATGTTTTGGATTGATCAATGCGAGACTGGTTGTAATATCCTTTTTCATCTGCAATGTGGCAGTTGCTGTCATTGCCAAAAATGTGATCTTGGGAAAAATACTTGTCAGCATACCAATTTTCCCATAACAAGGTACAAAACTTTTCCTAAACAAGAAAAAGACATGTCAATGATTAACAAGTCCAGCGGCAATGCACTATCATCATGCTTCCTACTCTTTTACCCATTGAGTAAGCCAGCACTCATTACTTGATGAGTAAAATTGTCTTACATTATTAGACCACTTAAAGGGTTAACACCAAATATTTTACTCAAATAATTATGATCATCATGTATTCTCCACTCTCCAGTACTATCCCCTCCGACCCCATGACTATAGTGCCATATGAGTAAAATCATATGGCATTAGAGATCATTAGACAGAATAAAATAACAGAGTAAGGTGCAATGCAATTTAATTGGTTAATAAATATATTGATGGTATAATTATTACTTATTAGTCTTACTTATTAGTCGATTGGTCTCCTCAGGAGACATCCTGTTTTGTGGACCCTCAACAACCAATGTTTTCCAATGGTGGTTGAGGGTGCACATAACAGGAAGTCTCATGAGGAGACCAGTCAATATCATACCAACTCACAGTTCTCAACCAGAAAACAATGTAAACAACATAATGACATGCACATGTGTGATTATTTGTTATTCACCCCTAGACACAATCTCGTTTCCCGAGCCTGCAATCCTCACAAAGGAATGTGGGGCTCTGGGAAAATACATTGCCGGAAGGCAGGAATCCTGGCTAAGACCGAACTGCGCATTCCATATCAACAGCCAATCAGATTCCTCCCTGAAACAGATTATCCCAGAGCCTCTCATTCCTTCCCGAGGATCGCAGGCTTGGGGAACAAGATTGCCCTGGATAATGTGTTATCTCCCTGCCGAGCATCTGTGGAGTCTCTTCAAGGGTTCCCTGCTGGCTCCGGTGCTCTAGGGACCTCTGCTCGCAGGGAACTCCGAGGGAGACAGCTTAATTTCTTGACTCTCACTTGACTTACTGTAATCTCGACCAATAAAAATATAGGAAAAGTGAAATTTGAAACTTGCTATATAATCATAATAGTTCAGGCTCAGTCTGAATGTTTTTTTTTACATGTTTTGCACCTCAACCATATTATAATTTAACACTCAGTATCGTATATTAAAATAAAATTCTTACCATTCTTCCACTAGATGTGCTTCGTCAATCACAATAGCTTTAACAGAATCTTGATATGATTTTGACTTCAAAATATTTTGAAAAAATTTCTTATCTTCCGATAAGGCTTCTGGGTGAGCAATACTATCTGACTTGGATGAGCAATCTGATTGATAAATAGAGCCCCTCTCCAACCGCATGCTGTGCTTTGGTAACGTTGTTTCCCTGCTGGCCTTCAAAGTTCAAAACACTAACATCCATGTGCTTTTTCAGTTTTGTAATCTGATCGACCATTAAGGCGTTTAATGGCGAAATAACAATTAATGAGTTACCAGTAGAATTCGTATTTTCACGACATGAGTGCATGACTTTCCATGGCCAGTAGGCAAGACGCAAAAATATGTGTCCTTCCGATCATTCAACAACTACAGCCTTCACTGCTTCGTACTGACATTCCTTTAGCTCAATATTTTGCTTTCATACCTAGTTGCTGTATAAACGCTTTCTCCAATTTGCTATTAAATAAAGTAATACTTTCTGCAGACATTCTATTTTTTTATATATTTCGAAACCAAAACAATATAAAACAATACTATATGACACACGCATGCGCAGTTCGGTCTTAGCCAGGATTCCTGGCTTCCGGCAACGGATTATCCCAGAGCCTTCGGTTCCTTCCCAAGGACCGCAGGCTCAGGGAACGAGATTGACGATCCTTTTACTGTATATACTAAAATACCCACTGTGAATAACAAATTCACCACAAATTCACCGTCTCCGCTTTTTTGTAACACTTTTGAGAGGTATACGGTCTAATGCCATGTGGCCATATAATATTATTCGGTTTATTTTACTATAAAGACTCGCTAATTTTTGTTTTGAAATTGACACATTCTGTCGCAATTTCCATCGCTCAAATGTTCGGTTGAACACGCCCAAATCATCATCAGTAAATACGTGTCCTATTAAATTAAAAATAAATACGTGTCCTATTCGCTAACGTTTGATTGACATGTGACAGTTAAAACAGTAAAAGCCATAGAAGTGTTCCAGAGGTTCTTCCCGCTCGTCGCCTCCTAGCTTGAATCCTCGTGTATCCCTCATTATCCCCCCCCCCCTACGAGCGTGGAAGAACCTCTGGCACCCAGGGTATTAGGACCGTAAAACGGCCCCAAAAACTCAATCTTGAATTGAGTTTTGAAACTCACTCTTCCCACTAAAAGATTCAGTGCAGTAAAAATGAAGTTGTTTGAGTTAAATTCGTGACGTGTGGAAATTAGTTTCAGTTGGAAACCCGACAATCAGGAAAAATGGCTGGAATTCATTTCACAACACAAGAAAAACAACGCATTCGCCATCTTTAACCAGTTTATAGTGTCTGCTTTAACACATTGCGTCTCAACTACACTTATTGGGTACAGGAGTCAGCCTGTCACAGCTGCTCCAGTCCCCAGCTGTTCAGCTAAACTCAATCTTCTCTGCAAAAACGGACCCAAGAGAAAATCCTGAAAAACCCTGACAACCGACTTAATTACGTGGTTAAAGTTAAACACTACTTAACTACAAAACGGATAGTTAAAAAGTATTTTTCCATTTTTCTGTAATTTCCATTTACAACCGATACAACTCCAGAAATATCTCTATCCCGCTATTCCCGGCTTCGCCCCGGTAGGAGGGGGGAGGTCCTTTTCATATAGTAGTACATGTATGCTTACCCATCCTGTGGCACTGTGGGTTATATAACAGGAGGAAGTGTGGCTGATGTTTTTATCACTACGAGAACTAAAATGATAATCCAAACAACGTGTGCTCTTTATTCGAGATATCACGTCCGTATTGTAGACCAATAACCCCCAATGTACTGGCCAAGTAAGACGGTAACTCCACACTGGAAGAGAATAAAATGCATAATCAGATCATGATAATGATAAGAAAATTAAACGATGCCAGTCACCCAGAACACTATTAACACGCTGTCGGATAAATCCTTGTAAATATTAAATACTTTATGTTATGGTTTATATTACTTTTAAACATGGTTGTAAATTGATATCTTAGTTAGACTATAATGCGTTGTCTACGCTCAAACAATAGACAATAAACTTCCGGACGGCGGAAAATATTGACGCTTGAGATTGTAAGAGAGTGGGTTTTAGAGTTTATCAAGAAAGGTTGTGTTTGTAAGATTGTACGGGTTTAAGAATTGGAGACGTTATGATTGTTTTATTTTAATAAATTTGTAACAGGAATTGTCTGCGCGTTTTATTTGGTTGTACGGTGATAGTATACAGTCCCAGCCTCGTACCCAGGCGCAATTAACTAAAAATAGGCACACTACAGTACTTTTATATAGATCAGTGGCTAAGATGAGCGAGCGCGCGGGGGTGCTTGGGGAGGACGCAACTGGAACCGGAGGCGCCTGGGAGAATTTGTTCGATAAGTCACAAGAAATTGTCGATTTCTCAAATTTAGTTTAGAAATGTAGTTTTTAAGCGTTTTTGTGCATTTTGTGCCCAATTTCCGTGACAATATGGACCAGACGGAGTAAAGACAGCCACATGAAGGTAATCTTTTTCTTTAAACATACTTAATAGGCGCTTTTTAACCTTTATTTGAATTAATATACTGACTGACAGACTAAGTCTGTTATTTGAGTCATTTTTAATATGATATACCTGTGTTATAATAGAATTGATATTATAAACGAAAGAATTTTAGTTAAATATTATTTACATTATTTTATATGATGTAAATAGCGATATATATTGTTATATAAATCTGTTCAGTGTTGAATGCTGTTATATTTGTCTCTTTGGACTTTGGTTCATGCAATAACAACAATGTCAAAGCTAATTTTATATAAATTGCAATAGCAGCAAATTGCCACAACAAAATATTTGCTGTATTACCTGTATGCGTTTTTAAAACACCTATTAAATCTTCTTTTGATAGCATCAGTAAGTTCTGATGATATATTTAATACATCCTTTTCCCAACTTGATTTTGAAGAAGGTATTGTCTACTTATGTAGTTTAAGTTCCTAAGTCAGCAGACATTTGAATGCATCATGCATCACATTTTTGGTGATCTGAAGCATTATAATATAGTAAATTTATGAATTAATGAGTAATAGAAATGTTGTTAATTTATTATGTTGTTAGATAGTGATGTCCCCATTGCCACTGAAGCAGATTATGAGATGGAAAACTATGGCGAGATTGAAAAATCTAGCAGTTTATCAAGTGGTCTTGAACTGACAATTGCACCACGAAACTCGGTGGTGCAATCAGCACACCACCATAGCCCTAGTAGGGGAGAGTGAAACTTAATGGGCAAAGTTGTTAATTTGCAAAGTTTAATCTGCCTAGCTTGTTTAGACGTTAAGATGTGGATGAATGTATAAATAAAGGCCCACAAGAGTATTAAATTGCATAAATATTGCCATACAGCCATAGCTCTAGATCTTTTTGAATGTAAATACTAGTAGTTTATATTATGAGCAAAATAAATAAAATTCTCAACATTTTAAGTTAAATGTTCCAGGGAGTTGTTTGCATAGTATGTTGATGAGGTATATCTCATTTAGTCAAGTTGTGTAAAACATTCATGAGGATTTAGGAGCAAGCACAGAGACAACTGGGATGGGTCTTGTGTTTACACTACAAACCTACACCTGTCCAAGCTGTTTACTGGGACTTACCTTGAGTGACCTGAGAAAGATTTCAGGTAAAGCATTTGTGTGTATAAACTTGTTTGGATTGTTTAATCCCAAGACCAATTTCCATGGCAACATGGTAAATCATGTGTGTATATGTATGGTACATGTATGGGTGTATTTTTGTGTGTTTATACACCATACTTTGCCGGGCTGATTTTAGATTTTGCTAACTGTTGACAAATATTTTCAGTGAGACCATCAAATGTTTGCCACATATTTTTCAAATGTCATTGATTTTTAAATATCAATACTATCTGTACTGTAATCAGCCCAACAAATTGCAATGTGCAACCATGCCTTTAAATCCAGAGTATACCCCATTCCTTAGTGTAAACATAGTAGATTTTGGCAATCAAGGGCAATAGCCTTCATAGTTCAAAACTCAAAAGTAAGGTGAATCACAAACATCAACAGGTGAACCATGCATGAGATGAGATTAGTTTGGTCTGGTTTGTGCTTTATATAATTTAATATTGTCAGCCAGTTACAACAATAGAGCTCTAAAATTTATGTTTTTATCTTCACCATATTTTTCATACTAAAAAGCACTCATGCATGTTAATTTATATTCCTTCTATTGGCAAAATTTTAGAAACCTACAATCATTAAATATTTTCCAGTTAAGTTTCTCCTCTGAGGTAAAATGTTAAATGTATCATCAGTACAAATAAATAGTAGTTTCAACATTCCATATTTATAAAATTCAATGTATTATTAAAATATCAAGAATATAAAGTTATAAACTTGGCCAGTTTCTTTGACTTTGGCTTTGTTGTCAGAATACTTTTCTTTCAAACTGCAAAAAGGCAGTACATTTCATGATGTGCATCCAATACCAGATATATATTTTCAACCATTTGATATAAACCATGACCAGGAGACTTTCTATTATAAAATTTCGAGAGGTCCTGAGGAAACTCGCCAGCTAAAATGATAAATATATAATACCGTTTTCGAGGAAAAATAATTATTATCAACGCAGTGATCATTTGGACATAAAATCTTTCCCAAATGTCACGCTCGATGGGCAGGCCTTTCAATTTCATTGAGTATAGTACAGCAATTTCCTCATTTGCATCCTCATGTCCGCCATGTTTGTTCTGCCAGGCGCTTCGCTTCCTGCAACCTCCCCAAGCACCCCCGCGCGCTCGAGCCACTGATCTATGTAAAAACACTGTAGTGTGCCCATTTTTAGCGCCTGGGTACGAGGCTGGGGCAGTTGCATTTCACAGCGGGCAGTTGCGTTTCAGAGCGGACCGGATGCAAAAACCGGCCCGCTCTGAAAGGCTCTCAGCCAATCAGATTGCTTCATTTTCACTGATAAAAAATAATGACTTTTATTGTAGAATAAAAACATTTCCTACCAAATTCAGAAAAATTTGATGAAACATATACATATGACAAATATCTTTGCGCAACAATGTTTCCCAGTTTGTCCCAAGCTTTAAGGGATATTTATATAAACTCCTAGAAAAACCTCTGATTGCATGAATCATTAATGGGGGGGGGTGAATAGGTTCACAGAAAAAATTGTTCGGATTTCGGATCTGGCGAATATTTTACACGGATTTGGGGATCTTATTAATACAGCGGATTGCGTATTTATCTGATATTTTGGCTCGGATTGTGGATTTAGCTTGCAATTTAGTTCGGATCCTGGATTGTGACTGCATAGTAGAGTTTTTAGCGGATTCAAATTTAGACAAGATCATTGTCGGATCGCGGATTTTGCTTCAAATTTGGGCGGATTGGCGGATTTGTATGCCCTATTCACCCCCCCCCATTAATGTATTGAAAAACTAAGCAAGATATGTTTGGCGCTTATTGTAAATTGTGCGTTTTATCCATCGTTTTTAAAAGTATATTCTATGGATACCAATCTTGGATTTAGACCAACTTTCCATTCGTTCCAACCATCTTTTCCAACAGACGAAACCGGACTGCACCAGTGAAGGACGTTTAACTGTGAAAGAAACATCTCCCAGGCACCAACTCGAATTGCATCGTGAAAATAGATAAATTGGGAGGAAATATAAAATCCATAATTTCATCATAACTATCTATAACTGGAAGAAATGTTTTCATCCTTGAGCCCAGGTTTTTATCAATGCAATAAAATCCCACTTATTGGATACTGGCCAAGGGCCGCTCAAGACGCATGTATTCTACAATAAGATGTCTTGGTTTTTGTCTGGTAAAGTTCTACTATATATATTATAGTGTGACATAAGTTGGTATTTAGCCACTCTACACACATCTAGAATAACAAGGAATGATTCAACCTGGTTTTTCGTGCCCACACTAGTTGACTTTTTCTTATAGATTTGCTACTGCGCCAGGGTGGGTACTGCCAGCCTTCTCCATGAGCGTGCGTTTCAGCTTCTCAACCATGACTGTCTATGAGAGGGATATACGTGTTTATAATGTAAGTACTGTGGGTCCGAATGAATATCGAATGAGTAAATAAATACTGATCTACTGCACTGCGCAGATAATACCTACGTGCATTACCATCATTGTTCTTCAAATATGCCATCTAACCTGTGTCATCGCCATCAATTTCGAATAATAGGCCATCACTATTGTCATCATCTGACAAATCGTTCTCGTCTATATTCTGGTCCGGAGAATAGTTGTACAATCGCAAGAGGAACAAAGAGAATGCTTTTTCACAGGCACAACGTTTTGTTGACGTTCTTTTAGTTCATACAAATCGATCAGATCATACAACATATCAATGCCGCATATCAAAAAGTGCACTCCAACCAGCTATGTCACCCCCTTAGATCAGCGAATTGGGAAGTAAATCAAGGGCAAGTCAATCTCAGATGGATGACCATGCCGGCAGCTCCTGGTGGAATTCTGGAAACGTTAATTGTGGTTGTAAGTCTGGATGTTCAACAACCTCGTACTCAGGGTTCTCTTTGTGCTGGCCCTGGTAAAAGCCTGGTTGAATCGTTCCTTGTTATTCTAGATAGTAGCTAGATACCAACTTATGTCACAATATAGTATATAGTAAACCTTTACCAGACAAAAGCCAGGACAGTTTATTGTAGAATACATGCAATCTCGTTTTGGACGTAGGCACTTGGCCAGGATCCAATAAGTGGGATTTTATTGCACTGATGAAAATCTGGGCTCAAGGATGAAAACATTTCTTCCAGTTATAGATAGTTATGATGAAATTACTGGTATGGATTTTATATTTCCTCCCAATTTATCTTTTTTCATGATGAATTTCGAGTTGGTGCCTGGGAGATGTTTCTTTCACAGTTAAACGTCCTTCACTGGCGCAGTCCGGTTTCGTCGGTTGGAAAAGATGGTTGGAACGAATGGAAAGTTGGTCCAAATCCAAGATTGGTATCTATAGAATATACTTAAGCCAGTTAAGCGATTGATAGAATGCACAATTTAAGCAGCGCCAAACATATCTTGCGCATAGTTGATAGTTATTCAATAATTCATTAA
The DNA here is from genome assembly GCA_902702795.2 of Paramuricea clavata. NCBI lineage: Eukaryota > Metazoa > Cnidaria > Anthozoa > Malacalcyonacea > Plexauridae > Paramuricea > Paramuricea clavata. Next base: position 49,067 of record CACRXK020001706.1, read on the forward strand.
AGATTCAGTCAGAGGTTTTTCTAGGAGTTTATATAAATATCCCTTAAAACCCGGGACAAACTCGGAAACATTGTTGCGCAAAGATATTTGTCATATGTATATTTGTCTTGCTAATGTTTAATTTCGGTATGTCATATTGTCTTACCAGCATCAGCAAACGGGGAAAGAGTGTTTGGTCAAATGTTTCTGAATTTGGTAGGAAATATTTTTGGTTTCCGGGAAGCAACTTTTGTTTTTGCAATAAAAGCCAATGTTTCCAGATATGGGAGACAGGGAAACATTTGAGCAAACATTGAAAATCCCGAATGTTTTCCAGGGACGTGCTGGCTAGGGACGAGCCGCGATGAGAACTTATTGTGGGCTCCTGCCATCATGGGCCCCTAAAATTAAAACATTGGAAGAGATAAAAAGTATAGATTTTAATTTTGAAAATCGCGATTAAGATATTACAATTTATATTTTAAAAATCTAAATTTACGAAAATATTACCGAAAAATTTAACAAATTACGGTACCGTACTCGAAAGTCACTGAAAAATGGTATGTCCGGAAACTTTTTTAAGCTCGCCAACAAGTTTAGGGAAAAATTAATAAGCGGCTGGTGTTTGATCAGTAACACCACCACTCCAATCTTGATCCATCCGTCACTGGGTCTGGGCCCCACCAGACGTTGCCCATTCGTCGTCCTTTCAAGATCCCAGCACGTACCTGATATTTCCGCGACAATGTTTCTTACGTTTGGCCAAGGCTTTAGTTTAGCAAAGTATTTGTTGCTTGATCGTATGAATTGTATGTTTATTTGTATATCCTCCGTCTTGTTTGTCTGTCTATGTTTGATACAGGTGGGTTTTACCTCACACAAATTTGTATTGAATTAGGATGTTAATAAGTAGAATTAAACGTTATACCGGTATTTTGAAACAATGGCCAATGATTTGAAGTGATTCAGCATATGAGCAAGCAAAATGTACAAGAAGGTATTTTAAACAATATTTAATTTGTTTATTCGTTAATATTACAAGATTTGATCTCTACTCCGTGATTTTATTTTGTTGTTTTTACGAGGGAAACGGGAAAAACCCACAGGGTGAATAATGGTGAATAATTTCGAAATTGTAGGTTGCTTTTATGCTATCGAAAGAATGTGCGGAATGCGTGTAGGCGAAACAATGCTTAGGTGAAACAATGCATGCTTGGGTCATTAGGTTTTGTTAACGACCTTGTTTACTCGAAACCGGTTTTTGTGACGACATTTGCCGAAAATTTCGCTTCTTTTATTGAGGTAAATTGTCTTTGTTTATGTCTTTCAAAATGCAAAATTTTTCTTCCAAACATAAATTGCAGCGTTTTGATCCCCCTGTGTACGAAATAGCGAGTTTTAAAATTGACCATTTGATGGTATAATCCTGATTGTTTTCTTTTAATTTCCAAATATGTTTCGAAAGTTCCGTTTTGTTTGAGTCTTTTTTATGACGAAAAGATGAAATGTGGTTAGCGTAACGTTCCTTAAATGTAGTCGCTGTCATACCAATGTAGTGTTTAGTGTCGTTCGTATTGTTCGTTGTGACTGTGGCTTTGTAAATAATGTTGTTGGTCATACATTGTTTCGGTAGTGGGCAAGTGTTTTTGTTGTCGCAGTTACAGTTGTACGAATAGAACATGGAAACTGACAACTGTAACTGCGACAACAAAAACACTTGCCCACTACCGAAACAATGTATGACCAACAACATTATTTACAAAGCCACAGTCACAACGAACAATACGAACGACACTAAACACTA